>ML675700.1:12846018-12887864 GCA_007922155.1 Mesoclemmys tuberculata
CATCTCCCCTGCCCACGTTGTCCTTACAGGGTGCAGGCCGGGGGCCCCCTTTCATAAGTCCTGTAGCTGCACGCAGCTCCCTGGCAGGGCACCTTGCCACTGGGGGCCTGGGTCTCTGCCCGGCCTTCTCCAGTGGGGCACTGAGAGGTGCTCTCTGCAGGGGCTGGGGGCTAGGCTGAGCGTGCCTGCCCTCCCTCACCCCACTTCCTGCTCTGGGGCTCAGGTAGGGGCCGCTCTAGCTGCGCGATTGCTCCCAGGGAGGCGAAGGGCCATGGCATGCCTCGCTCTGGCAGGAGGGGGCTCATTGTGGGGCCCAGCTGCAGGCCTCCCGCCTGCCCCCCATGCTCAATACTCCAGGGCCTTGTCCCTGGGGCCCTGGGATGCAGACAAAGCAGGCTGAGCTATGAAAAAAATCAAATTACATTTATTGATGCAGGTTTTTTAGGTGTGGGTTTTTTTGGGGGTTTTTTTTTTTTTTTTTTTGTTAAGCAACTTTCAGTCTAAAGCCTTCGGCCTGGAAGCACAGCCGCTACCCCTACAGACTGACTAACCTAGCACGGGGCCTCCAGGCCCAGCGTGGGTGGCAGCCCCCCCCGCCAGCCAGGGGCCCAGCCTCCAGCAGGGCTGGCCCACGAGTCACACGGCTGTGGACGCAGGGCGGGTGGGGCATCCCCCCAGACAGCAACACAAACAATCTCCAGTCAGCGAAAGAGCCCCCGCCCCGGGGGGAGCAGGGGCAGCTGTACACATGGGTGGGGGCGGCGAGCGGGCACAGAGCACAGCGGGCTGGTGCTGAGGTCCTTCATGTTTATAAAAGGGGGAAAAATCCTTCATAGTAAAGTTAAAAGTGGTCCCTGGGGGCCAAAGGGGGCGGGAGGGGGGCCTATGTACATGTGCCTCCCTTGGCCCCAAGGGCTAAGCCGGGCCCAGTCTGTCAGTCAGGGAGGGGGGCAGAGATCACAGTGGCTGAGTAAACAGATGGGCCTGGGGCAGGGACCCTTTCCCTGGACACTCCCTAGGCCGCCTTTGCTATGGAGCAGCCCTGGGGGGCAGTGGCAGGTGAGCAGGATGGCCTTGCCCTGTAGTCTCAGAACAGTAACCCGGGGGGGGG
The DNA here is from genome assembly GCA_007922155.1 of Mesoclemmys tuberculata. Classification (NCBI taxonomy): domain Eukaryota; kingdom Metazoa; phylum Chordata; order Testudines; family Chelidae; genus Mesoclemmys; species Mesoclemmys tuberculata. The sequence goes on from ML675700.1 coordinate 12,847,130, forward strand.
CAGGATTTCCCAGGGGGCTAGAGGCAGCTTTGCTTAGCCAACACCCGGGGGGCCCAGGGCCGCGGGGGGCAATTGCGGGGGGGGGGGCTCTGCCAGGCCCCTAGTGCCAGCAACTGGGGGGCTGCTGGCGGTTGAAACTTGGCCTGATCCTATTTCCAGGAGGCAGCAGCAGCAGGTTGGGGGGTGAGGGCTTTGGGCACAGACCAGGGGGGAGCAGCCTGCCCCACGGCATGGAACGGGAGGGGAGGGGCAGCCCAGGCGGAGGGTTTTTGCCAATGATTAGATGAGCGAATTGGTACAATGGCCTGGTACAGGTAACCCTGATGCTGCGCCCCCACTGTGGGGCGGGAGTGGTGGGGGGGCAGGTGCCAGAGCATGGGGCTGGATGCTGAAGGGCCCCCCTCAGCCCAGCAGGGGCTGCCCCTGGCTCCACACCAGGCTCTAGCAGCTGCAGCAGAAACTGCAGGGCTGCTCCCAGCCGGGCGTGCTGCTGGGCTGGGGGGGGGGGGGGAAGCCCATGATAAATTAAACCCTGTACAGCAAAATTAACCCTTAAATAAATACCCCCCACCCCCCAGCTGGGGCTGAGCAGAGCTGCAGGCAGCCATGGCTTTGAACCCCGCCCCCAAATCTGGGCCGAGGGCCACCACCGAGCAGGGCTGGTAACCGCCCCCATGGGAGCTGGGGGGGGGCTGGCTGCAGCCCTGGGGGGGCCCGGGGGAGCCTATCGTGGGGCGGCAAGTCAGTGACAAGGTAAACCCAGCCATGGCCCAAGGCCTGCGGGGGGCCCCCCCCCCAATCCCCTTAGCTGCCCGTGGCTTGCCCCCATCCCGGACACGACTAGCGCTGCTCTGCCTGGAGCAGCCACCGCTCTGCCTACCCCCCCCATCCCATTAGCAGCATCTCAGCTGGGCCAAGCAGCAGAGTCCAATAGGGCCCAGACTGCAGTGACGCTGGGCACGTGGCTGGCGCTGCTGGGGGCGGGGGGCACTGTGCTGGACCAAGGGGGGGTGTGTGTGGGGGCAGAGGGGGCTGGCAGGAGGGCAGGCGGCCAAGTCCTGTGTGTGTTTAAATACAGCGTTTAGACCCATGGGGGCGTCTGGCTCTCTGCGCCGGGACGTCCGAGCCGGGATCACACGCTCATTGTCATGCTGGGCGAGTACTAGAGAGACCGGAGACACCAGAACATTAGCAGGTTGGGGGGCGCGACCGGCGGCCAGCCTGATGCGCTTGGGGGGGTGGGGGCGGAGGAGAACGGCAGTTGCTGGCCCCGGAGCTGAGGACTCAGCCTGGCCCTCTCCTCTGTCCCGGCACCCCTGGGGGGGACAGCTCACACCTCGGGGAGGCTCTTCCAGCACAGGCCCCCCCCCTCAGGGGCCCAACCGTGCTGGGTTTGTTCTTCCAGGGGGTGGCCAATGCTTTGCAGATGCCCCGCCCGCCCCGGGAGCCCCGCCCGCCCCGCGGCCCCCCCGAGTCCCTTACGCTGTCACTTTGGAAAGGGTTTAAGAAATTGCCGCCCATCTCGCCGTCGTCCCGCGGGGTCCCGGGCGGGTTGCTCAGTCCTGCCATGTTACTCGGGGAACTCTGCCGGGCATAGGAAAAGCACCAGGTTAGACAGCGGCCACGTCCCTCCTGGGGGGGGGTCCACACCTCTGCTGCTGGTGTGAAACGCAGCCAGCTGCCCGCAGCGCTCTAGCCAGCCCCGGTGCCCATCACCGGCTCCCTCAGCGCCACGCAATCGCCCCGGCTATGCCCCGTGGAGCCGGCAGGGCCGGGTACAGACAGCACCTGGTAACACCCCAGACCTCTCACAGGACAGATGCTGGCCTGACCCTGGGGCCCGGGCGGGGGCTCCCTCAGAGGGTGCCCAGGGATGGGATGGGAGGGGTGCAGCCCAGGGGGACCCCCCTCCCCTTCACACAGGGGGAAATGGGGGTGCTGTGGTCTCACCTTTGGCAGCCCATCCATGTCACTGGAGCCTGGAAGGACAAACAGATCCTGTTAGCGCTGCCCCTCACCCGCCAGAGGTGCCCCCAGTCCAGCGCCATGAGACACTGGACACCCGACATCCCCCGGGAGACCAGGCCATGGGCAGAGTGCCCCAGGGTGCCTGCCCTCACCCGGACACGGCCGTGACTCTTGCTGCCTCAGTTTCCTCCTGCATCAGCGAAGGGGGGGGGCATGCCAATGATCTGGGGGGGGTGCTGACAGTGGCAGCCTCGAGGAGGCACTTCTGCCCTGCAAGGGGATAGGCGGGGTCTGAGGACATAGGCCACAACTGGCAGCCCCGGCATGCGAGGGGGAGCCCCACGGAAAGGGAAAGGCCCCACCCACGGGCATCCAGACACGAAACGAGGCTGCCATGCACGAGGAGCACGGCACCGGTGGGTGAGGGGCCAGGGCTACCTACCTAACGATCCGTTCATGTGATGGGGCTCCATGGCGTTCATGCCTCCCATGGGCCCATCGGGGCCCGGCCCCAGCGGGAACTGCAAGGGAAAGGAGGCGTCAGCGCTGGGCACGGGCTGCCCGGGGCAGCTGGGAGCAGACAGAAAATGGGCACGAGGGCGCTGACAACGTGGCGTTGGTCCCCAGTGCCCCAGGGCTGTGTGACCCCGCCCCCGGCCCCACAGCCCCAGCCTGCTATAGTGCTGCTAGCCATGGGCCACCGACCTGCCAGCACAGCCCCCCAAGGCTCCGCACCCCACGGGGCAGTCGGGAAGGCGAAGGGGCACCGGCGGGACAGGGGAGCCGAGGGCAGGGGGGCCGTGGGTCGGGATGAAGGAGCCTCCATGGCTCAGCCCTTCAGCTGCTGGGTTTTGGGGGTGGGGGGGCACTCACGTTCGGCCGGCTCCCCGTGGGCCCGATGGGGTTCATCATGGTGTACATGTTCTCGCTGGAGTTTGTGGAGTCTGGGGGAGTAGAGTGAGGTCAGGGCTGGTCAGGGTGTCTGGGTGATCTCGCAGCGCACGAGGCGAGGGGCGGGGGGGCCGCCATGCACAAGCTCCCTGGGGTCACGTGCCCTGCAGGCCCCCCCCCCTTACCTGCCTCCCCACAGCCCCCACCCGAGCCCACACAGCGCGGCCCAGCCACATCAGGGGCTTTTCCCCTCTGCTCTAGGCTGTGCCCCCACCCCACCCTCCACCGTATGGCTACCTCACCTCCTGGGCTGGGCATGATGGGGGTTCCTGGGGGGCCGCTGCTGCCGGGGGGACCCTGCGGGACAAGAGAATGAGCCGTTAGAGCCCAGGGCAGATGCTGGGGCCCCCATCACAGTCCAGCCCCATGCCCCAGGGAGAATCCACCCCCCCACCAGCTGCATCTCAGCCTCCTCCAAACCTGCCCGGCATGGGCCGGGGCTGTGTCGTCCCCGTCGTCCCGTCCCCCCTCCCACCCCCGGCGTGCTGCCCCCAGGGGGCACTCAGCATGGGCTGCTAGTGCTGTGGGGAGCCACCCCAGAGCAGCCCCCCCCCCCAACTTACGGCCTGGGCTACTCACCACGTAGCTCCCTGGCGACGAGGAGGAGTACGCGATCTGTGCAGACACAAGAGGGGCCACGTCAGCACCGTGCGCACGGGCAGCATCTCGGTGCGCGTGCAGGAAACGCGCCCCCGGCCTGTCTCCCCCCCATCCCTCCCCCCCAGCCCATGCGCACGGGACTCACTGAGTTGCCGCTGGGGTTTGGCCAGGGCGCTCGCCCTCCTGGGCCCCTGAAACACAAAGAGGTGCACAGTTGGCACATTCTGGGGCCACCCCCGCTGTCCCACGCCCTGCCCACACCCAGAGCAGGTCGCTGTTCACACCCAGAGCAGGCAGGGGGGCACAGGCAGCTGGGGGGGACACGCTTGGACGGTCCTAACCTGCCTCCCACAGAGGGTGACGAGGGTCCCTCCCAGCTCGCCCCACCAGCCATGGACTCCCCCAGACCTGCCCAGCCAGCCACCCCCTGCCCCCCAATTCATGTGTCTGGGAACGCCCTGGGTTTCTGCCAGTCGCACTGGCTGCATTGGGGGGGCACGTGCTGGGTCAGCAGTGGATGGGCGACACTATGCCATGCCATGAGCCCTGCCAGGGCCTGGGGCCCCACGTGCAGCACCTAGCGCAGGGCACAGCCCACCTGGCCTGGGAGTCCCCGGCCAACCTTGAGGGAGCGGGGCTGGTGCTGTGCCCTCCTCCCATGGGGGCTCGGAGTGGACAAGGAGGTGAATGGCACACTTACATGGTCATGGCTGGCAGGCCGGGGCCGCCCAGCGCGTTGGGAGGGGGCCGCATCCCACTGCTGTAGTTCTGCAAGAGACGCAGGTGCCAGGTGAGTGAGTGGCTGGGTGGGCAGGCACAGCCCCGAGGGGCTGCATTAACCCCTCCCTCCCCCACAGAGAGCACGGGGCGTCCTGGCTCCAGCCCCCACCTCCCAGAGCCAGAACCCAGGCCTCCTGGCTCCAGCCACCCCAGCAAACCCCACTCCCCTCCCAGAGCCAGGGAGCGAACCCAGAAGTCCTGGCTCCCAGCCCTGTGCCCTGCTGTCCCCTGGGAGCAGGGATGAGGTTGTGGGGCCTGGTGCTGCTCGGGAGTCGCTCCCCCCGCGGGGCCGGGGCCAGGGCCCAGCTGGGCGCCCGCTGACAAGCCGGAGCCCACTCACCTGGGGAGCCATCGCCGCCATGCCCCGCGGGGGGTTCATCCGCTGCATCGGACCCCCCATGCTCGGATGCCCTGTGCGAAGGGAGGGGAAGTGAGCAAGGCAGCTGCAATCCCTAAGCCCCAACCCCCCAGCCCCCTACTTGTGGGGCTCTGCTCCTTGACCTCCCCCAACCTCCCATCCCGGGGCTCTGCTCCCACCCATGAAGCCCTCAGCAGTGTGAGGAGACACCCAGTGAGGGGGTTACAATCATCAGCCCCCCCCCCAGAGCTAGGCCTCATCCCGCCCCAGAGAGGCCAGGGGGGCTGCTCCTCAGCTTGGCCACGGGGGGGCTCCTGTCCCATCAGAGGGAGGGGGCTCCCACCTGCTGGGGCAGGGGATGCTCCTAGCCAGGAATGCCCTGGCATCTCAGCCATGTGTGCCACACTGGTGGAGGCTCTGGGTGCAGCCAGGGCACATCCTCGCTGCCCCCCCAGAGCTGGCACGGCCTGGCATGGCTCAGCGGGGGGAGAGGCCATGCGGGTGGCTCGACTCACCCTGAGATCGCGTGCTGGGGTCCATGGCGTTGGGCAGCAGCGGCTGGGACCCTGGGACCCCCACAGGCGGCTGCGGGAACAGAGGCAGTGAGCTGGAATGGCAGCCATCGCCGGGGGGGAGGGGGCCCTGATTGGCCCCCTCCACCCCCCAGGGAAAGGCCCTGACCACCCCCCACCCCACCCGGGGCAAGGGCACTGAGCATCGGCCCCGGCCACCCCCAGCCCCTAGGGCTGCCCCACTGCCTGAGCAGACTGGCCAGGGTGCCAGCGCAGACATGAACCGGGGCTGGGCCCTGGGGGTGACCCAGCCTGGAGGGCTCCCCAGGGGTGGACGTCTCACCTGGTTTGACATGCGGAGGGCGGGCCGGGGGCCGCCAGGGTAGCGCGGGGACATGAAAGGCTGCAAGAGACAGAGCAGGGGGCAGATGAGGGCGCATCCCCAGAGGCAAGTGCAGCGCGGGGGAAGAACACGGAGCCAGGAGCTCGCCCGCTGCTCGGGAGGGGCTAAGCGCAAACAGCAACGCGTGACCGTGTTCCAGCTGCCTGGCAGGGACCCAGATGTCTGGTCCCAGCCAGGCAGCAGGCATGCAGCATTTCCCGCCCCACGGCCCTGGGTGAGCGAGTGGCCTGGTGCCCAGCGAGGACGGGCAGGAGTCGGGCTCCTAGTGCATTTCTTACTAGGGCAGCCCCTCAGCTCCTCCCCCGCTTGGGGCTCTCAGCGCTTTGCTGGGGCGGGGGCGGGGTCACTACCATTGGTGGTGGGGAAACTGAGGCAGAGAGTGGGAGTGACTTGCCCAGTCACCAGGCCAGCGAGTGACAGGTGTCCCAAGCGCCCGGCCTGTGCCCGTTGCCCCGAGCAGTCTGGGCGAGTTCTGGGGCCGCTGCTCTCGGCGTCGCTGCATCTGGCACGGCAGGCAGCAAGGCGTTTTCTCTGTATCGTCCCCTCCTGCCCGCGTCCCCCGGCCCAGCAGTTGGGTTCGCAACACCAGCTGTGCCGGCAGTAATGCGGCTCCCAGCAACAGGCCCCCACTGGGAGCGTGTGGCAAGGGCCTCCCCGGGGTGGGGCCTGGGGGCTGCCCGTGCAGTGCCCCGCCCTGCTGCCATGGCTTGGCAGAGTCCCACGCACCCAGAGCTGGCACCCTGGGCGTCCCCCCTCTCCCCCACAGCGACTCTCTGTTCGCTCCCCGTGCGACGCTTGGCTCTGTCCAGGCAAGGCCCTGCCCTGCTCTACCCCTGCCAGGGTCTCGGGTGGCACAGCTGCTGGGCCTGGCTTCTGCATGGCCACCCACCACCCTGCAGACGGGGCAGAGCTAGTCCCGCAGGGCTGCATGTGGGGGAGGCAGCAGTGGGCAGGGTGTTACGTGGGGGATGCACACACCAGGTTCAGCGGCTTCCTCCCCCGCCCAGCCTGTTGGGGGCAGCACTGGCTCCCCCCGGGCCAGCCTTACCTGGCTGTGGGGCCCCAGCATGGGGGCCGCGGGGTTGTGGGGCGGAGGCTGTGTGTGCGGTGACGGCTGAGAGCCCGGAGGTCCCTTCAAGAGAAACAAAACGCCCAGGGTCACAGGAGAGAGGGGCTGGGCTGCCATCACCCACTGCCCTGGCCCCTTGCTTGCCCCGAGGGGCAGCTCCTAGGCCCAGCTGGGGGGTCTCTTTCCCTGGGGGCTGCCTACCAGAGACCCCCAATGTCCCCGAGCTCCCCGCTGACCCCTGCCCAGCTGCCGTGAGTGGGACCCCCCCGCCCCGCCTGCTGCCCTGGGCCAGGACACGGGGCCACTGACCCCCCCACACTGCGCCACGGCCTGCTGGGCCCAGCCATCACCTGGGGTGGGGGGACACGTGCTGAGGGGCGCTGACTCTGAAACGTGTGAGGCGCCCGGCATGTGGGGAGCAGCTCGGTCTTTGCCCCCAGCTGGGCAATGGGTGTCTCCAGCAGCCTCGGGAGATGGTGGTGCCCCGGGCTGTGGCGCAGGGCAGCGATGAGGGGATGCCCTGGGCACCCATCAGCGCGGTGGCTTCATGCTGGTCCTCATGTCCAACCTGTAGGAGGCACCAGACCCCTGTCTCCAGCGGGCCGGCATCAGGCCCCCCTGCGCCCTGCCCCCCCAAAACGGGGGGCTCAGCGTGCCGGGCGGGGGACAGCTGCAGAGGAGCAGGCGCCAAGGGCCAGCAGGCGGAGCTGAGCCAGCGCTCGGCCAGGGCTGTGTTCCCAGGAGACGGTTCCTGCAGGGCAAGGGGCGGCGCCCCCAGCGCCCCGAGAACACTGCCCGCCCGGCTCCCACCCCGTGCGGAGGGGAGGAGCTGTAGGTTGCCCTCAAATTGTGCCCGGCAGACTCAGGCCCAGCCAGGCCAAGCTGGGGCCGTCACTGCTACCTTCACCCTCAGAACTGGGGTGGCGGAGCCCCTCCTGTCCTGCCCGGGAGGGGGCCCGTCTACACCAAGCCCTGGCATGTTGCCAGCGGCCAGCGCCTTGGTGTTGGGTGTGCCACCGGCCATGGAGATGCAGCTGCACCCACATGCAACCCCCGAGGTGCTGTGATCCGGCCACCCCCCAGCTCTGAGCACAGGCAGTGGGATGGGGAGCAGGCTTGTATGTCCCCAGGGCTCCCGGCGCGATGGGCCCACGCGGCGAGGGACGGGTGCAACGTGGAGCTGGGCCAGGCATCGGCACTGCAAAGAATCGACTGGTTCTCGATCCAGGGCGGGAAAGAACTGTCAGGCCCAGCCACGCTAGGGGGCAGCGTCTCCCCACATGTCCCCCCTGGTCCCGCGAGCAGCTCGGCTCTGGGCTCCTGGCACAGTGAGCCGGTGAGCCCAGAGGAGCTGAGCCCGGAGCAAAGCAGCTGCCAGTGCTGAAGCCCGCAGAGATGCCCCCAGGCTGCCACCCAGCTGCACCGGTGCGTGCACACTCCGTGCACATCCCCCATGCATGCACATGTGCCTGTGCACCCCCCGGGCACCCCCCCGGGCACGCACACGCCTGTGCACACCCACGCACACATCCCCAAGCGCACACACTCCTGTGCACCCCTCGGGCAACCCCCCGTGCACATACACGCGCCTGTGCACACATCCCCGCAAACACCCCTACATGCACATGTGCCTGCGCCATGCACTGGGGCACCTGACCTGACCCCCCCTCCTGACTGATGGGGGGCCAGCCCCTGCCACACCAGGTCACAGACACCTGCACTGAGTCACACGCTAACACCCACCTCCCCCCACACCCCCCCGACACGCGAACACGGATGCCTGCCTGCCCCCAACCCCTGGCTGCACATTCACCCGTGCACAGGGCTCCAGCTCCCCTCCCGCACTGCCAGCTCCCTGGCCCTGGCACTCCTGGAGGTGCTGGCTGGGCAGCGGACACCAGCAGCAGGGGAGGGCAGAGCTGGCAGGGGGAGGTTCCCGGGCCATGGGCCCCCCTTGGCAGGGCAGAGCTGTGGGGGGCAGTGCAATGGCTCCCAGGGTTAAAATACCCACAGGGACAGGGACAGGGCTGCTCTTTTCCTCCACGGGGATCCCCTGTGGGGCCGCCCGCCCCGGGCACCTGGTCCCCTGGGAATTCGCCTGCTTCCCCACAGCTGGGACATCATGCTACCCCATAGCATGCCACGACGTCAGCAGGGAACGGGGCCGGCCGGGCCCACAGGCACCCCCGTGCAGTGGGGCAGGGTACCTGAAAGAAACCGGGTGGCATGGGTCCTCCTGGCATGCCGTCGTTTGGGGCCATGTTCCCCATCACGGGGCTGGGGGCAGCCGCGGCGCTCTGCGGAGAAAGGGCAAAGGGCACAGGTCATCCAGAGGAGCCACTGCCACGCAAGGCAAGGGCAGTGCGGGATGGTGAGAGTCACCCCCTGGGAACGTGCTGCTCCCTGGCCCCGCTCCCAGCCCAGGAAGGGGGCAGTCCACGGGGTCAGGAGCCCTGGTGGGGAGAGGCCGCTCCAGGTCACGCAGCCTGTGCTGAGCTTTGGGGCGCCCCCTCCAACACTCCACGTGTGCCCTCCCCCAATGCCCTATGTGGGCCCCCCACAATGCCCCACATGTGCCCCCCACAATGCTACATGCATGCCCCTCCCCCATCTCCCATGTACCCTCCAGCAACCCATACCTGCCCTTCCTCCAGAGCCCCAAATAAATGTGCTCCCTGGTGCTGATTCAAGCTGGTTCTCACCGGGGAAGCGGTTGAATCTGGAGCTTCCCCCATGTGCTCCCCAAGTTACTGTCAGGAGGTTGTGCTGCTGAACTTACCCTGGATCCCGCCCAGCCCCACAGCTCCCCGCTGCCCAGACAGACCCCACGGGTAGGGCTCACCCTTGACGAGAACAGATTCCCCATAACGACCTCCCTGCCCAGCTGGCTCCGTGACAGAAGCGCTTCTTGGGGAGGGAATTCACCCTGCTGGGGTGAGGGGCTGTCAGGCCAGGCAGGAGGCAGATGCACTTGGCAGCCAGCGGGCCAGTGCGGCCCCAGTGCCAGGAGGGCCCAGCCCCTCGTTGGGATGACTTGTTTTTGAACAGCTGGGCTATCCATCAGGTATATGGAAAGGCAGGTGGGAGCTTTCTGCTGTGTGGGCTGAGCACCGGGCCCGGGCTGGGCAAGGGGATGGCACAGGGTGCCAGGCGGTTGGGACCCTGGAGCCAACGCCTCTCTCCTTGCAGAGCCCTGGGGCAGCAGCTCTCCACACCTGGCAGTGCTGCCCACATCCGCTGTCTTGGCTGAAGATGCTAATCCCCGAGTGGCTGCAGCGAGGGCAGTTGGTGCCAGCAATGCCCAAGGGCAGTGCCCCCTCTGGGGCTTGGCTTCTTTGGGGCAAAGCAAAGCTCAGGCCAGGCCCTGCGGCCCCACAAAGCCCCACAAGCTCAATTACGCTCATCCCAGCGCCTGCTCATTCCTGCAGGCGGCTGCAAATTAACCCTCGGATCCGGTCCCCTGCTCCCCATGCGCTCATTACTGCTCCTGCCCCGGTCAGCTTGGCCTCGCTGCCCTTATTACGGGCAGCACCAGCGCCTGACACATCTGACTAAGAAGGCAGCTGGGGCCTCGCTCACGGCGAATGTGCAGCTAATTGGATGAAATTAACGGCACTAATTAGCGAGGCATCAGGACTGGGGATGAACCATCGATCGGGCGGAGCTAGCCCAGGGCGTCCCCTCCCGACTCGGCACAGACCGGAGCAGGGGGGATGTGTCCAGGCCTCCCACCCAGCTCTGCCCTTCAGTCCTGACCCACAGCAGCCCCCCTGCTCTGCCAGCACACCTCAGTGAGGGGCCGTCGCCTTCACTCTGCACACATGCCCGGCTCCTGGGCTGCGTCAGGACAGGATGCCCTCAGCAGAGACAAAGCAGGCTAGACGCCCCCACGCACACCTGTCTGCAGCCACCCTCGTCTGCAGTGGGGTGGCGCAGCGCCCGGGTGCTATGGGGCCCAGCAGGCCCTGCCTGCTGCAGCAGGATCCTTGCATGATAAGGCCTGTGGGCTCTGGCAGGGCTGGTGCCATCGAGCGCCCAGCCCTGGGTTGGCATCTCCCTGCCCCCGGGGCCGTGGCCGTGGGGGGTCAGACCAGATGATCACATTGGTCCCTCCAGACCTTACAGTCTCCGAATCTGAGCTTGGACACGTCTCAGGACGAGCTCCGACCCCCCTCGGCCTCCTCCTCAGCCCGGGGGGTGGAGGGCTGGGAGTCAGAGCCAGGCCACCTGTGGGGTGGGGCGCTGTGGGGCTGGCCTGCATGGGTGTGCAGGAGGGGAGCGGGGGGGGCACTGGGCCTCGCAGGCAGTCCGCAGAGAGCTATTAACCCAAAAGGAATGTGCTGGCTTTCCGGCTCAGCCCCTCGCTGCTCTGCCACAAATGGTTTCAATTTGAAAGGGGGCCGGGGAGGGGCCGGCTGCTTTCTGCACCTCCATGTCTATGCTGGGAAGGGGCCTGCGAGGGGGCTGGGGGGGCCCAGAGGCCTCGCTCCATGGGGCAGGCTGAGGCGCTGCAAAATCCAGGGCCAGTGCTACCTCCCCTCCCCCTGCCTCCCGGCACCAGGACCACCTCCTCCATCGCTTGGGGACCGTCCCCTCCCTCTCCTGCACCTAGCGGGCCAGTCCCGCTGGCCCTACCACAGCCCCACAGTCAGTGCTGGGACCGGCACAGGGCCCGGCGGGGAGGGCCGGGAGAGTGGGGGACGCCCAGGCAGGGCATGCAGAGGCAGCGTCTCTGCCCACGGACGGCGGGAAGGAGCCGTGCAGCCTGTCTCCCTGCCCAGCACCTGGGGCCCGGCGTTCCCGGTCCCCCTGCCCAGGCCCTGGGCCAGATAGCAGATGCGGTGCAGGGCTGGGGCTGGGGGGGCCAGGCCCTGCTGATGCTGCCCACGGCTCAGGGACCCTGGTAACAGGTTCGACAGACAGACAGACAGGCCAGCAGCAAGGGAAGCAGACAGACAGACCGGCTGCCCAGCTCTAGAAGGAGGCGTCCAGCTGGGGCGAAAGGAGCTAAGGCTGACCCAGCAGTGATCGGGTGTGCTCGTTACCAGAGCCAGAAGCAGCCAGGCCAGAGGCCAGACGCCCCGTCCCCTCCCAGGGCTCAGCCCACCACAGCCGGGCGGGACACACCACCGTCCTGCTGCCTGGGCCGGCCCACAGCTGTCTGTCTAGCCATCCCCAGCCCCAGCTGGCCATCTGTTTGTCTTCCCCGGAGCACAGTGGGAGCCCATGTCCTGCTCTCTCCCCGTGAGCTGTCTCACCCAAGGCCAGTGCCCTTCCTCCACCTGGCAGCCATGGCTCAGGGGCACAGCCCCTGGCCCTCACCCCTGCCTCAGGCCCATTGCCCTCCCTGCGGATCCACGTCCCTTTCACAGCTCATCACCCAGCCAGGCACAGCTGTGCAGAGCGGGAACCCCGGGTGGGGTGGGGCTGGCGCAGCGTTAGCATCTGCCTGCCTTGCTGCCGAGCCTGGCAGGGCCCGGCGCTCCACATGCATGATGCCCCCAGGCTCCCACGGACAGACACGTCTCATGCTGGCCCAAGCCTGGCGTCTCTGAACTCACACACGTTGCTCCAGACAGATCAATGCAGCCGCCGCCACCAGCCGGGAATCTCGCGCCACGCTCTGAGCCGGTGCAGACAGACGGCTGCACTGCCATCGCCAGAACACTGCGGCGTGAACGTGGGACACTGAGGCACACAGCCCACCGGTGCTCATGGGGTCAGCCAGTCAGCGAGCCCAGCCACGCAGCAAGCCAAGGGTTAATACGACCCCTGCCCGCCAGCCAGCTAACAGTAAAGGGTCCTCACCACGTTGAGTTAGTGATGACACAATGTCCCGGCTGGGGTCCCGGTATTTTCATCCCTCCGCTCGTGGGCATCTCCCTGACGTCTGCAGCAAGGCGCTCCGGGATCGGGCTGGCGCTGGGCGGCTCTGCGTGGGCATCGTCCCAGCCCCTCAGGCGGCATGCACTCCGCGAGCCCCCAGAGCCACCCCCACCTGACGGAGTCGCTTGGCTCCTCTCGAGTCAGCGACTTATTTACATGAAATGTGACTAATCCCTTCCGTGACAGACGTCACCAATGGAGCAAGCGGGCACCGCTCACACAGCCTGGCTCGCTTGGAAACACGCCCTCCATCAACGTCGGCCCAGGACGGACGGACGGACGGGCACAGGCTCTGCAGGGGAGGAGCGGGGAGGGGTGGGGTGAAAGCACCATGCCCACGTGGCCTCCCCATTGGGTTTGCAGGGATCTGGGCTGTGCAGTGAGCACTGCTGCCCGCGAGCGCTGCCGTGGACCACAGAGATGAGGAGGCTGCACGGGTGGGTGCAAGGGGGGTTTCTCACTCGCTAGTTCCCTGCCAAGAGACCACACGTGACACAGTCACACCTGGGGCAGGAACAGACAAGCAACCACCCCCCCAACACGCAGAGCCAGCACCCGGTTCCTTTCCTCCTGTACCCCCCCGGCCTGCCTCTGCTGTGTGCACCCCAGGGAGGGCGCAGCTGTGGGGCAGAGGCAGCACCAAGGCCGAGGACAAAGCGAACGTGTGATTCTCTTTCCGAGACGTTTGCAGTGGGGCAGGTGCTGCGATGCCCAGGTGGTGCCAGGTGCTTGCCCAGATGCAGAGAGCGTCTCCCGGGGAGCTGGGCGGGATCTGCAGGGGGCTCCTGGAGCCCCGCGAGGGCCAACCTCCCGTGGCTAACCCAGTCCCGTCGGCATGCCTTGACCCTGCAGGCGGGCATGCTATGGGACACAGGGCTGGTACAGGAGAAGGGGCCCCCACGCTCCCCGCTCCCGCCCCCCCAAGCTGACTGGACAGGCATGAAGGTACCGAAGACTGAATGTGGCGGGGGAGGCGATGGACCCTTTGCCCCTAGTGACCCATGCGAGCAAGTGGCCGCAGAATGGCCAGGGTGGCACTGAGCAACGTGCAGGGCACACGCAGCCCCCCAGAGAGGCCAGGCCAGCAAGGAGAGGCAGCATCAGAACAGCCCCCCCCCGCACAGCCCCTCCCATCCAGCCCAGGCCCCCTCAGAGGCAGCTGGTCACTCAGCACCGCCCAGAAGAGCAATGGCCCCTGATGTGCACGGGGAAGCCAAGGCACTACAGAGCTGGGGGTGGAACCCAGGAGTCCCGACCAGGTTCGCGGGGCTCAGTGCCAGACATTCACTTGCCCTTCCTGCACTGTGCATGGGTACCTGGGTGCCACGCTGGGCGGGGATACTTGACTCCCACCACCACCACCCCCTGCACTGGCTGGCTCTCACGGGAGCTGGCCCGAGGCGAGTGCCATGGCTTAGAGGAACCGTGTGCAGATTCTGCTGTCAACCTGCACGCCGGGGCGCCAGTGCTCCAGGGCGCTCCACACTCCCATCTGCTCAGAGTCTAAGGAGCCACGCTACGCGGCCCTCGGCTCCCTGGCCACCCGAGGGCAGACAGCTGGTACCCGGAGCCCCCGGGAGATGCGGTGGGATGGGACAAGGCTCTAGGCTGCGGCACGGTGCCACGGCTCATGCCCACCCTCTTCCATGTGAAGCCACACAGGCCATAGGCAGGGGGAATGACCCTCCGCCAGGCACGGTGCCTTGAGGCCCTGTGACCGTGTGCCGGCAGCGGGGAGCAAGCGCTAGGGCCCTGCAGCTGCCTGGGCAGACACGATTACAGGCCCCCTGCCTCATTTATCAGCTGCGGGATCAGAGCAGGCTGGGCCCAGCTGAACTCGCTTTACAGCCAGGCACAAATCATTTGCAAGACAATAGAGAGTCTGTGCAGGCAGCCAAAACCAACAGCGCCGGAGGCCACGCAGCCGAGCAGCACCCCATGAAACTGGCCTCCCCAGCGCCAGCCGCGCAAATCCCCCTCATCGTTCGCCCGCACCCGTTAACCCCCCCCCGCCACCTGCGCCCGCCCCCCCGCCACACACGGCCCTTTGGCTGGGGCTCGCCTCAGCCTGGCTCCGCTTCGCCCCCACAGGAGCCCCACATACACACCGCTAGCCAGGCCGGCCGACAGCTGCCTGGAAAATACCCCCAGAAGTGCACCACATTTCCAGATCTCCCCAAGGCACCAGCACAAGGGCCCATGCGCCCCCATTGCCAGCCAGCTGCCTTCTCCCCTGGGGGTTCCCCTCATTGCTGCCGCTGCTTTCCTCAGCACAGCTCTCAGGGCATGTGCGCGTGTGTTATTGTAGGGTCCCTCGTAAGTGCAGGGCTGTCATGGTTGGGTTGCCTGCATGCGTGGCAGCTGGGGACCCCATGAGGGCATGGTAGGGCTGCGGGTGCATGTTTCCCTGCGAGCACTAGGGCACAATCAAGAATCACCGAGAGGGCACATGAGGATCTCAGAAAGGGAGCTGGTGCCAGCCCCATGCCCAGCGTGGGCAGGGCTCTGGTGCCCCCAGGGACCGTGCCTCCATGGGCCAGGCCCACAGCCCCACAACCTAGGGCGAGATTCCACTTCCCGCTTCTCTGCACCAGCTCTGCACCCAACCCCTGGCCCAGCAATGCCTGGGCAGTGCCAGGAGCAGGGCAGGAGCCATGGCAGAGTCCGTCCCACAGCTGGGGCAGTCTGGCATCCGGCATTCCAATTCTGCCCGCGTCCCCGCGGATGCGAACGGCCAGCTGCTGCCCACAGCTCCTCTGAGAAGGCACCCTGGGCAGCGGGGCGAGGGGGGCCAGCTGGACAGACCCTGGCTGGCATCTGCGGGAGCCCAAGGGGGGCAGGACACAAGGCAGCACCCTGGGCAGCAGGAAAGCCCGTGTGGGGGCAAGGTACGCTGGACTCCTGGCCTCAGCCCGGACAGGGCAGCCCCAGCCCCAGCAGCCCACAGAGGGTTTAAGCGGGAGGTGCCCACGCAGCGTCAGGAGCTGCCCACGGAACTGATGAGGCCCAGGAGACGCCCAGCCTCGGCCCACGGTTCCAAGGCAGGGCCGGGGGCGCTGGGGTGGGGACAGGGAAGGAGGCGGAGTGGCTCCGGCAGTGGGTGTAACACTGGGGGGGGGCCAGCACCCCAGCCGAGCGCGGCCCCAGTGGGGAGTCTGGTACCACAGGGCTCCTTGGGAGCCCCCTTGAGCCTCCAGCTGGCACCAGGCCCCTAGGCTGGCGCCAGCCCCCCAAACTCAAAGGGCACGCGGAGTGGGGACGGGGCTGGGCTCTCGCCAGCGTGGAAGGAGTCAGGCCAGCTATCCCCCAATGGGGGCCCCTGGGGAGGGGCCGACTCCCCACGGCTGGCTGGGCACCAGTGGTCCAGGGCCCCCCCCCACTGTCAATCACAGCCCCACTCCAGGCCTGGAGATGCAAAGCAGGTGTTGCCATGGCAACAGGTTGGGGAGTCTCTGCTTCTCCCGCGGCATCAAGGTCAGGAAAACCAGGCAGAGAAAGGGGGGGCGTGCGTGGGAGGGGAGCTGGGAGAGGCAAGCGGAGGGCAGGACGGGAGGGGCAGTGCGGGGGGGGGCTATCCGCGGGCGGGGGGCACGCCAAAGTTGTGCGGGAGGAGCCGGAGCATGGGGGTGTGAGCGATGGAGCTGGGGGCTCCCAGGGAGCCAAGGAGCGGCCGCCCACTACGCCAGCTGTCCCAGCAACACCTCCTGCCCCTACTCTACACACGCCCTGCCCCTCGCCTGGCCCCGCTCCCCCGTGGGCTCTTTCACTCGTCCGCCCCCTGCCCCACACTGGCGCCAGGCTGCCTCCCGGGTTCGCCAAGGGCTGTGGGCACCACACTCAGAGCCCCTGGGCAGCGCATGGGGCAGGAGGACGCTTTCGGGGTGCTCCCAGGAAGAGCTGTGGCCTGCGGGGGAGGCACTGCACTGCAGCCAGCGGCACAAGGAGGCTGCGGCGATGGGCGCTACGGAGACACACAGGCATGGACAGAGAATAAAGAACTGGGCATGGGGTGGCTGCCTGGAGCCTGGGGGCAGCATGAGTTCCAGGGGGTGCAGGATCCCCACGCCCCCTGCCCTGCTCTGGCCCCAGATGCTGTGGCAGGGCCGGGCCCAGAGACTTGCTTTCTCCATCTCCCCTGGAGCAAAAGCACAAAGATTTTAAGGAGCCACCGAGGTGCCATCCACACAGGGAGGGAGGGGTATGGCCACGTGGGGCACGTGTGCACCCGCCTGTGTGCGTGTTCCCTCCCTCCACACCCCCGCCTTCCTGACGGCTGCCCTGCCCCGGCACACCAGCACCTGCTGGTCCCCGCACACTGCCTGTTCTTAGTTCCCTTCGCTGAAAGCCCCAGCCCCCGCCGCCAGCTGCAGTGGGGCTAAGAGAGGGCAGCACAGTGCTGCAGCTTGGGGGGCATGGGGCTAGCAGCTGGATCCCAGCAGGAACGGGTGGGTGAGGTGCAGGGGCTCAGCTGGCCTGCTGGGGAGAGGGCCCCAGAACCCAGCCCTGCTTGAGCGGCGAAGCAGGCGCTGCCACGGTGCAGCGCTCCCCGCCAGACAGGCAGAGGCCCCTGCCATCACGCAGCCCCTCCGATGCTGCCCGGTCACAAGCCATGACCTCCTCTAACAGGATATCCTCCCGACTTCCTGACCGCAGCCTGCGCAGCTGCCGCGCCCAGCAGCTCCGGCTTGCCCTGAGGCTGCAGCATGGAGAGATGCTCCTTCCCACGAGGTCGCACAGGCTGTGGCAAGGGACCTGCGGGGCCAAGGGGTCACGCTGTTCATGGGTCACAAAAGCAGAGGGGCTGGTGCTGGGGGATGAGCTCCAGGCCCCCACGGCACACACAGCACCCCCCAGCCCCAGGCTGCCAGCACAACTGTCTCCCCTCCAGTCCCTGTGGCATCTCCCAATCCCGGGGTGCCCCTCGCTGGCACAGCTCAGCCCCCGCAACGCCCTACATCCTCGCACCCAGGGCATCGCCCCTCACTTCGGCGGAGCAGAACCTCCCCAGCTCTGAGCAAACACGTCAGTCCCCAGCCCAGCCAAGGTGGGGACGGTCGGGGCGAGCACCACGAGCACCACGGGCACCGCGAACACCAGCTCAGCGGGGCAAAGGGCAGAGAACCCAGCGCCACCCCCACTGCATCCCTCCCCCAGTCATGGCCCTGTCCACACACATAACCTCAGGCACCCAACCATAACTGCCCCCCGCGTTCAAGACACCATCAAGTCCAGCACAGGCAGGAACAGCTGCTGCCCGTCTCTCCCCCAGGCCCCGCGTCACAAGGCAGCCGCTTGGCTGCCCGGACCCAGGTGTCAGGATCTGGCCCACATCTGCCCAGAGCCAGCTAGGGGCAGGGGGGTGCAGAGAACAGCCAGCTGGAAGGGGGCAGGCCTCGGGCTTGGCTGGTGCCCAAGATGGGCAGTTGGTCCCCATGCCCCCCAGCGCAGCCAGCAGGATGCTGCCCAGGGTGCGAGACTCCTACACCACTCGCGTGGCCCTGCCCATGGTACATGGAATAGCATCAGTGCACCCCTCCCTCCCCTCGGCTCTGCTCCCAGCAGCGGGCCTGGGGGCTGCAGACCCTGGCCCCAGGACCCCCGTGCAGCCAGGGCTGAGTGGAGGAGACAGCCAGCCCAGCATGGCACGCCGGGGCTTTCACCTCACACTCCCAGGAAGGGCAGCTCTGCTGCGGCTTGTTTGGAGCCTGGGAAGCAGGTTCCAGGGGCCCTGCTCCCCCAGCCCCACATGTGGGGGGCTCTCAGCCCTGCTGCTCTGACACCAGACAGGCCAGAGCCAGGGCAGGAGCCAACGGAGCTGAGCCAGGCAGACAGCCACTTCCACGACCGTGGGCCTGCCCCTTGCCCCATGCTGGCTCTGGCCCAGGCAGCCTGGCTGGTGCCTGCCAGGCGCTGGGCACGTGGGGCGCTGGATGGGCCAGGCGGTGCTCATGTCCGGAGAACGAGGGCTCAGCTCCTGGGATCCAGAGACCATCAAATACCTGCCGCCAGGGAGCTACAAGGGCCGGCAACACCCCTTCGCTGGCACCGACAGGTTCCGGCGCTGGGGACGTGGCACAGCTGGAGGCGCGGGGGCAAGGGCCATTCTTGTCAGCAGCCAGTGGGAGCAGTTCACAGGCCCGCTAGGTTCGAGGGAGGCATCTGGGACTCCACCCAGGAGCCAAGAGCAATAACCTCGCAGCTGCCCAGCCGGGAGAACTGCCACGAGCGACTCCCCCCGCACCGCTCGGCCTGGCGCAGTCACGATTCCTGCCAGGGAAAGAGCTGGATGGCCGCTGTGGTGGCCCCGTGGCCCGGCTCGGGCAGGACCCTAGGCTGGGCTTTGGGAACACTGGCAGCCCCAGGAGCCAATGGCGCTCTCAGGACACCCCAGAACAACTACTCACCTCGAGGCCAGCACTCTGGGTGCCCACCCTGGAGCAGTGGACTCTGTGGGTCCTGGGGAAGGAGCAGCTTCTCCTCCAACCTGGCCTCCAGGCCAGTCAGCCACATGCTGCCCCAGGACGTGCGATAGAACCAAAGCCGTCTCGCTGCCCCAGGGTCCAGAAACTGCTAACGGGGACTGGGAGGGATACGGGGGTGCTGCAGACTCTGCCCCTCAGCCAAGCACATGGGGACGAATCCCCAGGGGGCGAGGATCACTCGCTCCACATGACAGGTGGGGAAACTGAGGCCCACAGGCACTTGGAGCTGGCACCAGAGCCCAAGCCTGCTCACCAGGGATTTCCCAGGAGGCCCCCCACGGCTGCGAGGGCTTTGAGGGAGGGGGGCCTGCCCCACGGCCGAGGTGCTGAGCCCATAGCTGCGGGTGAGCCGTGCTGGTGCCAGTGCACCGAGGCAGGGGGCTGCACTGGGGCAGTGATGTTGGGCCCCCATGGAGAGCTCTAGGGTTCCCAGCCCTCCCCGGCTGGGCGAGGTGCCCCCGCGGCCTCCTTGCTCCCAAAGTGCTGTTGCTTTCCATATGCAAGGCAGCGCTGCCATGGCAACAGGGACTGCCTGTGCCGGCTGACCCGCGCGGCATCACCGCCGAGACGCTCATTAACTCCAGCCTGGCAATCGGTTCTGCACAGAGCGCGGCGCGGCGGGGAGGGGGGGGGTGCTGTTTGCTAGTGGTGGGTTTGCTGCAAGCCTGTGAGCCGGCTCCGGCAAACTGGCTCCTAACCCTCCCTGCTCCCCGGGGCCGGGGTGCCCACAAACCCCTTTGGCACCAACCCTCCACCCCTCGCTGCACCCTCGCCTGCTAAATGCTCAGCTCTTGGCGCACCAGGCCTGGGCAACGGCCACAGCCCCCAGGGCCAGCGGGGACGGGCAGGTCCCTGGCCCTGGGCGCAGGGCTACAGGGGAACTGAGCTGGGCGCCGGCAGGGAGATGGCTGGAGACAGACAGACAGACAGACAGAGCCCCCCCCCGCCCCAGGCCATGCAGCATGTCAGTGGCTGAGCTGGGTTCACACCCCAGGAGTCCTGGCCCCATCTCTAGCCACTGGAGCCTACTGCCTCTCTGGGCCCTTTGCCAGCGAGCGGCTACCGCCACCGCCCGGCTGCAGGGCACTGGGGAGACAGGGGGCTGACACCAGGGCAGGGGGCTGCAGCCCCACACAGGCCCCCCCGCATCTCACCTGAGGTCTAGGCCTGATCTCCCATCCCCAGCTGCTGCGCCAGGGGTGGGGGCAACCTGGGGGAAGGGGGCGTGGGGAGCTGGGGGATCCAGGAGAGGGGGCGGCAGCTGGCTTTGCCCAGGGGGTTTCTCTGGGGCCTGCCGGTGTCCTCCTGGAGCAGGTTAAGTCTGGGGCACTCCAGGGACAAGTACTGGGCAAGGCAGAGCAGCGCAGCCCCCCAAAGCCATGGGGCCATGGTCCAGGCAGGCTGGGGGCAGGGACACAGGCAGAGCCTCCCTCGACCTACCTTCCCAGCCCTCTCCAGCTCCTGTAGTGCCCATGGGCCCGGGGTCCAGTGCCCCTGGGCAGGGGGCTTGGAGAAAGGAGGCAGCCCCTCCCCCAGGCGAGTGCCAGGGGAGGGGTCCTGTCTGTGCTGTGGTACAAGGCCCCCAAGGGCCGTGGCTCTGGCACCTCCCGGACAAGATGCTTCCCGTGGCTCTGAGCACAAGGGCTGAGGCTGCAGAAGCTGCAGGGCACCTCCCACCCAGCACTTTTCCCCAAACGAGGCTGGGGGACGGGGGCCAAGGGGGGCTGCCACCCACCAGGGCTGAGAGGGAGGCAGGGCCCCATGGCACCCAGCAGCCCCCCAGCGGGGGTCAGAACTGCCAGCCCACCCCTTGGCACCCCTCCCAGGGCGCAGAGCCAGATCGGGACAGCGGGAGCCAAGGTCTCTGGCCGAGGCCCTGAGCAAAGTGCAGGGCCTAAGCTGGCACGCCCCACGGCTTGAGGCAGGGCAAGGCTCCCCTACCCCAGCGCCCCCTTCCCTGAGCTGGCCTGCGGCAGGCCCCGGCCTTGAAGATGCACCATGCAGCTGAGTGCGTGGGACCCTGGCCGGGAGGGCAAGTGGCCAGGTTGCTGGGGCTGCATGGCACAGGGTTTGTGCCCATGGCAACTAGCGTCCAGCCTGACTGCCGCATCGGCAAACAGACCCAAGCCACCAAAGAGCCAGGAAAACAAACAGATGGCAGCGTGCCGGCGGGCAGCCGGGGGGACACCATTCTGGGAGACAGGGCTGGGAAGGGGAGCGTCGTGCCAGAGACACCAAGCCAGGAGCACCGTGCCACGCCTGGGGGGGTCCTTCACCGCAGCAGCCTCGTTCCCCGCGGATCATCTACCACCCTTAGCCGCACCCTGCTGCAGCCACTCACAGCACCAGCCTCCTCCCCGCACAGCCTCGGTGCCAAGGCTCCTGGCATGGGGACTCAGGGGAGCCACGTTCCACCCCTGCCCATCCCAGCACCACGCCTCCCTGCGGCAGCCCTGGGATGGCCGTGGAGCAAGTCGGACCCCCCATCGCCATGCAGCCCCTGCCCACTTCACCCACGATCTCCCTGGTGCCCCAGAGAGTCCAGTTCCACAGTGCCGGGGCAGGGCTCCCCTCCCCTCTATACAGCGGGTAGGCCCCAGCTGGCCACTGCTGTCTGACGAGCCCCGGGCAATACAGTGCCAGGTGCCCAGCCCCGCCCCGCTCCAGGCAGCCCCTCCAGCATAGAGCGTGAGCGGTCCATCCCACCAGGACCTGCAACCCTCCCCATGGCTGAGGTGCAGTGTGGCACATGCCCATGGCGATGGATAGGCCTGGCTCCGCCAGGCAGCAGGCGCTTGGCAGCAGAGCAGCAAAGCCATTGCCAGGACAAACAGCCGGCGGGTCTGCCTCGCGAGCTAGTCAAACACAAGCAGCCGGCGGCCAGCGGCCGCACTGTTGACTCTGTGGCCACTGATTAACTCCCTGAGAGCTGGACCAGAGCTGCTGCAGGGCCCTGACCCTGGTACCCACCCGAGCCTCAGCACCACGGGACATGGCCCAGGGAAGGGCCCACGGTGGGCTCTGGCACCCGGGCTTTGTGCTGACAGGAGTCACCTGGGAGCCGCCATGGGAGAGGGCAGCGTCAGAGCTGACGGGACCCGGATCCCTGGAGGGCTGGCGCTGGAGGGGAGGGAATGGGAAGGTGGGTGGTGTCCGGCTGGTGGGATGGCGCATGTGCTGGGCCCTGGAGTGGGGGCCGTTCTCGGCAGCTGCCCCAGAGCTGGGGTGTTCCAGGGCTAGGTGGGCGTACTGCAGCCTCCAGACCTGCCCACCTGTGTGCAGGGAGTGGGGACAGAGGGGGCTGGGGCTCTAACGTGGTGCCACACACCCAGTCCCAAGCCTGGACGGGTGCCCCAGAGCCAGCTGCAGCCATGAAGTGAGAACACGTTTGCTGGCTGCTCCTGGCTCCTGCGCTGGCTGCTGGGGCTAATTCTCTCCAGCTGTGCGAGCTGCTCAGCCCGCCCACCAGCTAGTGCCCCGCTCCACGAGGAGCCTCCCGAGGACCCACCCCAGGCCCAGACATCCCCACCACATCCCACAGGATGTCCACCCTGCCAAGCCGGGGCATGTGATGCGGGGGGGTCCCTCCCTCCGGGTCAGATCCCATTGCAACGCACTGGAGGCGCAATAGGGCCCAAGTCCATGCTCGTTAGAGCAGGGACTCTCAAACTGGGGGTTGGGATCCCTCAGGGGGTCACGAGATTATTGGGGGGGTCGTGAGCTGTCAGTCCCCACATGTTGTGGCTGTGACTGTCAGCCCCGTGCACGGCTGACAGCCAGAGCCCTTCTGAGCTGGGTGTCCGGAGCGCAGCGGCTGCTGGCCGGGTGCTCTGAAGGCAGCGTCGCCCCCGCAGCAGTGCAGGAGTAAGGGTAATATGGCATGGGAGGATTGTCACTTTTTGGAGGGGTCGTCACAGCCTGAAATATTTTCAAAGGGGGGCCCAGAAATAGAAGTTTGAGAAGCCCTGCGTTAGAGGCACCAGAGCATGTCCTGCCAGTGGAGGGGGGGCTGTGTATGTATAGGACAGAAGGGGATGGTGCACCCCCCCCCCCCACGCCCCTGGCAGAGGAAGGTACAGAAGGGCCCAAGACCATCCCACTTCTTTTGGAGAGAAGAAAAGGCCAAAATGTCTCCCTTGCCCCCCAGCATTGAGTCACCCACCAGGCCCTGCTCGTGGGCATCAGATGAGCATGGGGGGGGAGGAGGGTGCTCCCACTCTCACTTGCCCCAGTGCGGACCAGGCCAGGCCCTGCTGCGCATGAGGGGGACGCACACCCAGGCCAGCCGGGGGTTTGCAGCCCTCCTGCTTCCACATCAAACCTCGTCACGCAACATCCGTGAACGCTGGGGACTCGGCTGGCAGAGAGCGGGGCACCGGGGAGGAGGGGCTAGAACAGCCAGAGGCGGGGATCCTGATGGGATGTGTGGGTCATGGTGTGTGGGTCACGGTGGCCATGCGCACACAAACACGGCAAACGCACATCAGCCTCTGGGCACGCTCACATGGACGCATGTGTGCCTCTCTCTGGATCCCCCGTGTGCATGCATCTGTGGCCAGGCCTGGCCCTGGAGATTTCTGGCCACGGGGCACAGCGGCATGGCAGACCCCCCCTTGGAGAGAGCAGAGCCATTGGGAATGAGCCGCTGCCCCTTTAAGCCCCCCCATGGCTTGGCACGCAGAGCATGCTGGCCCATTCCCACGGGGCCTGGCCCGGCGCGCCGCTCTGCTCCCAGAAAATTATTCATGTGCACAGAGCGCCAGCCGGAGCCGCGCCGCTCCCTGCAGCACGGGCCTGAAATATTAATGCCCTGTGTTGCAGCCGGCCAGCCCAGGGCAGCCGCGGTGAGAGCGCCGTTAACCCCGGCCACCCTACGGAGTGTGAAGGGCGCCCAGGGAAGGGGGCAGCTGCTCGCTCTGCAGAGCCCCGAGGCAGCAGGCATAGGCTGGGCCAGGCACCCCCTGCCTCTCCCTGCGGCAGGGAGCCTCTCACCGTGCCCCTGGGCATCCCAGCTACTTCCAGAGCATCTTAGGCAGCCCACAGGGGATGCTGCAATCTCCCGCCCTGCCCCGTCACTCTGCCCCCCGGGGCCACCCCTCCCAGCCTCATCTCCACCTGCTGCCCTTCACCCTGAACCTCGGGCACTGATGGGCCAGCCAGGGCCCTGCCAGCCCCCCACTCTGTCAAGAACGAAGGATGCTGCTCTTGGCTCCTGCACCATGCACAGGGCTCGCATCATCACAGGCTGGGAGCAGGACCAGGGGGCAGCAGCGCAGCACAGCAGCATATGGGGCGGGGAGCCCAGCGCTGCATAGCAGGGGGCTGCGAGTCAGGGCTGTGGGGCAGCATCCTGGCTGCATACGGGGAGAGGGGCTGGGCCAGGAGCTGCAGCTGCTTGCAGTGCTGACAAGCCAGCTGGCCCCCTTTGCAGCGTGTCAGCCCCCGAGCCCCCACCAAGATGGACAGGAGCCCCCATCTGCTCCCTACCTGGCCCCAGACTGCCCCCTCCTCCTCCGCTCAGAGGTCGGCCCTAGCAGTGCCCCCTGCTCCCTCCTGACCCACACTGCGGCAGCTCTGCATTGCAGCTGGAAAGGGCTGCATCAGGCTCCCCCCTGCTATAACCGAAGTCCTGCCAACCCGCTGGCTCCTCTCCCTGCCCCAGGACGGCAGCGGGGCCAGTGACGCAGTGCTGGGTGTGGGGCACAGCCCAGGGCTCATGCAGGGGGCAAGGAGCCAGGGGGCTGGGCCCCTGACATCGAGTCGCTCTAGCCAATCAGTGGCCACACACCAGCCATGAGTGCAGTCAAACACACAAGGCCCCGTCCCGGCGTTTCCCTTCCAGCCCAGGAGAACGGGGTACTTAGCAGGGAGACAGCAGAGCTGAAAACGAACGTCATTACCGGCTACACCAAGCTGTCGGCACAAAGACGCGAGTAAACCTGTCCTCACGGCTGCGTCCCTGCCTCCAGCTGCACCCCCAGCTGCCGACGGGCTCAGCGGCCGCCGAGAACCCCCAGCTCAGATCCAGAGCAAGTGCTTCACACCCGCCACTTACGCACCCCGCACACTGTTCCCCCGCCCAGGCTGCTCTGCCCGACACGCACAGATGGGCAGCGTTGAGCCCTGGCCGTTAGACCAGTGTAGCACAACGGGCCGGGCTGGGCCAGGCTTCCCGGAGGCTTTGTAGGAAGTGACTGCCCAAGACACTGGCTGGAGGGCTGCCTCATTCGCCTTCTGCCAAAGCCCTCGCATGCTACGGCCCTTAGCCTGGATCTCCACCTCGTCACCCCAGGCGGCAAGCGGGCGCCGAACGGCTGCACGACGGAGCGAGTGTGCTTGCACACGTGCATGCAAAGTGAACACATGCCTGCCGTTTGCGGGAGCTGGGCTGGCCTGGGCGGCAGGTCACGGCACAGACAGATCTGGGGTACACGCACTGGATGGAGATGGCACCTGCCCATGGTGTGGGGTCTAGGATGATCCACAGCGGGTGTGTGAGAAATTGCACAGCTGGGTGCATGGTGACCCAGCAGAGCCCCCTCGGGTGACACCTGGTCACACACCCCAGTCTCAGACAGCGAAAAAGGGGCAGATTTGAGGGTAATTAACGACTGGAGCCAAGGGCTGGGGAGATTCTCCCTCACTGACTCATGGCAGGATGTTTCTACCAGTTCCACTCCAGGGATGGAGCAATGCCCCCACAGCCCCCCTCGCAGCACGCAAGCCCCCCGGCTACAGCCCCCCCCAGGCCCCTCCCAGCTACAGCGCCCCCCCAGATCCTGTCACAGCACACAACCCCCCAATCCCTTTACAGCACACCTCCCCTTCACACTACAGCCTCTTCCAGACCCCATCACAGCATGCTTTCCCCCAGGCTACACAACATCCTGCAGCACATGGGAGTAACAATAACAGTCCCACAACTCCTCCAGCACAGCTGGGTCCCCTGAGGCTGCTCGGCAGAGCCCGCCCACCCCTGCTCCAGTTCTGCTCCCCACCAGAGCACCGGGAGCCGGGCCTGCCCCGAAGCCGCCTCTGCCCTGTCGCGTGCTGCGGTGGCCGCTGGTGGGGAAATGTTTACTCACATAGTCGTGAAAGGCCTTGGCTTCGCTGGAATGCTCACACGTCTCCCGGCGATCAGGGGCCGCGCAGTACAGGTCCCAGAACACGCTGCAGAGGGAGAGCACGCATCAGTTGGGCCTTGCACGCCACCCAGCTGGCACCCCCAGACCTGCCAACTCGCGCCGCCCTTGATCCCCCTGCAGCCCCTGCTCGCCCAGCCCTGGCCTTTTCCTGTGCAGCAGCTCCTGTGTCGAGCTGCAGGGTGGACAGTGAGGCGTAAAGATGTGTCTGCACTGAGGGAAGGCCCACCCTGGTGCCAGCCCCAGCTCACTCTGTCCACACAAGGGGTTGCACCAATGCTACAAAAATCACTGCTGAAACCCCTCAGCCAAGACCCACCAAACTCACTCCACACCAGCCTGATGGCCCGGATCTGAACCCGGCTCGCCAGTAGTGCGTGGTGCTGCTGGACTGGGGACCTGGAGACCCATTCTGCACTGCTGCCAGCCACAGCGGGGGCATGCATGCATTGGTGGACAGCAGGGGCCTGATGTCATTTTGGGAACAACCCTCCCCAGAGCTGCCCTTCTGGATAGACACAGGACTGCTCCAGGACCCTAGTGCCAGCCCGCTCCCGCCCAGCCCACAGTGTTTTCCCTGGGAACAGTTGCTAAGAACATCAGCTGGAGCAAAAGTTCAAATTCCAGGAGCTTTCCATCAGGCTGCAGCACCCTGGCGAGGAGGAGGCCAGGGCCGGGCCAGAAGCGCCCTGCTGCTGGTGCCCCTCCCGCCTCAGAATGGGCTCCTGTAAACTCACTCTGCGCAGGAGGGGCTGCGGGGCAGGTCCATGTTTCTGGGCAGCCCCAATGGCTGGGAAAAAGCTCTGTTACAGAACTGCCGATGACTGGGTCCCCAGGGGTGCATGCAGACCTCCCCCTCAACCGCTCACACTCTGTGGGCAGATGGGCACTACGGCGTCTCAGGTGAGCCCCAGGGCTGTGCCAGCTGCCGTGCAGCTGGCAGCCACCAGCCTCGCTCACGTCTTGCTCCACTGCTCAGCAGAGGCATAATGCACCAGCAAGACCTTCCAGGGAACTACAATAGCAGCGCAAGGGTTAATCCCAACAGCCTGGAAACCTTCCCTCCCCCACCCCAACCTGCTATAAGCCATCGGCCTAATAGTTTATTGGAAACAGCTAAATACACAGACGTCAGGTCCGACCGCAAACACCCCCCTGGCTCCCAGCTGCCAGCATCCCTGCAGAAGGTGGGCGGGGGCGCTCGCGGGCGCTGGCTGCTGCTAACCACTGTAGCTGGACAGGCACGATGGGTCTGGTCCCTGTGAGCACAGTGTGGGAGTGTCCCGGCCCACAGAGCCCAGGGCAGCCAGGCTCACTGTACAGGTGGCGAGGCGATGCCCAGAGACACTAACTGACCTGCCCATGCGGGCACTGGAAGTCTGGGACCTGGCTACCATTAGTCCCGGAGCAGCCCCCTCCCCTGTGGGCCGTGGCGTCACCATCGCTCATTCCTGCCGAGGGGCCTCGGCCCAGGGAATCGCAGTCACATGCACCAACTGCAGCTGCACCCTGGGCCACCCTGCGGCTGGGGGCACTGGGGGCTGCACTGGCTGGCGGCGATTATCTTGGGTTATTTAGGGCCCACGGTGCCGCATGGCGCTCGGTGCACGGCAGGGTTAGTCGAAGTGGCTGGGCCAAGCCGAGGGCCATCCAGCAGCACTCGGCCCTCTGCCGGGGCTGGACTCCCTGGGTCTTGCTGGCCCGGCCCAGTCCGGCCCAGTCCTCCCCACGGAGGGGGCGGCTGTGAATATTTCTAGCACTGCCCCTTTAAAAACAACAGCTGTCAACCACTCACCTAGCATTTCCAACCAATAGGATGATGGTATGCAAATATACTCTGGGGAGCAAGGTGGTGAGTGGCTGAGTGTGCTCTGATGTCACAATCTCACCCCCCATAGCCCTGAAAGTCAGCTCCCTCCAGGGGGGACCTGGGGGGCCGGAGGTGGGGATGGAGGGGGCACAGGCCAGGCCGGTTCCCAGGGAGATGGGGCACTCGTCTGCCTAGCATCAGCACCTCTTGCAGTGCATCAGGCAACCCCCCCCCAACTTTGGGCCCATTCGCCCGCCTGCCCCATGGGGTGTTTTTACCCCGGAGCCGGGCTGTCCCAGCACACAGCCGGGGGGCCGGAGAGCTCTGCATGCGGGGGGAGGCTCTGTTTCCACAGCTCAGAGCCAGCCCCTCCCTCGGGGGCCAGGCAAGCTTTGTGTCCCCCAGCGGCCGGGCTGCACCAGAAGGTGGAGGCAGGCACAGGGCGCCTGGTGCAGACGGGTGAGACGGGGCTTGCACAGCTCAGTGGATGGGCGTTCCATGCCCCCCAGCCCTGGCCATCAGAACAGTCCCAAACCAGGCCTGGCTCCAAACCCAGCCCAGCGAGGCTCACGGGGGAGGGAACAGATAGGGCCCCCCACCCCCGAGCTCTTCCTGGAGTCCTTACTCTAACCCCCTGGTACCGTTGGAGCTGGGCCGGACAAGACCAAACCCTGCCTTGTTTGCACAGCGGCCCACTGGCTCTCTGGGCTCAGTCTGCGCCGTGTCAAGGCAGGAGGATCCCGCTCAGCCCAGAACACGTCAGGCCCAGGTCTGGCGGGACGAAGCCCCGGGGCTGCCCAGGGACTGCGCTAGCTGCCTTTTTGGGGCCAGCCAAATTGTCTCCAGATGTGCGAGCCAGGCTTGGCGGGGCCCAGCATGGGGGAGCCGGGGTGTTTCCGGGAAGCTGGATGGGGGGGGGGCAGCTCTCACAGGCAATGCAGGGGGGACCAAAATAAATTCCAGTTGCTCCTGCACACTGATGGGAAAAGCAGAGCAGCAGTTTTATGTGGTACGAGGTGATGTGTGTCAGAGGCAAAGGCAATGGCCACAGGGACGAGAACTGCAGGGGGAGGGGGGGGAAGAACAGCCCCTCCCCCTCCACTAACCCCCCCACTCGCCGCTCTGCTGACAAAAAGAGGGTAGGGGGGCCATTTCCCCCCCACTCAGAGCCCAGCCACAGCGGGAGCTGGATCCCCCCAAGCACAGCACGTAGCACAGGCACTTACCACCACCACGAGTGCAGGAACCCGGGGGGCTCCCCCAGCGTGATATTCTTCTCCCATCGGATCTGCAAGAGAGAGAGGCAGGTCAGCCGAGCCGTGGCTGGGGCAGGAGCAGAGCAAGATGGGGGGCCCCCACTGGAAATGCAGCAGCGTTATACAGTGTCTATGGGCACCACCCCAGCCCTGGCCCCCCGCAGCGCTCCCATCTGCTAGCACCCCAACTCCAACTCAGTGCTGCTGTTATCGTACGGGCTCGTGTGGCTGGGGAGCAGAGCAGCTGGGGCTCCGCACCCTCCTCCTATTAACGACTCAGCGCTGACCGTCTCCGGGATGCGCTGCCCCTGCAAGCCCTGGCGCCCTGGGCCCTAGAGCTGCCCCGTGGACTGGAAGTGGCACAGAACCAGGCGTGGCAATGCCCAGGTGACACAGCACCCGCTGGAGCTGCCACAAGCCGTGACCCACTGGGTCACCCCACCGCACTCGGGTGGCCCTCTCCCCACCCCGTTTAATCCACCTACCCCAGCCCCTGCAAAGCCCTGCGTCCCAGCCCCCCTGGCTGAGAGCCACGCACCTCGGGCCCCTCCCCAGCCCAGGGCCGCACCTTGCAAGGGGCCAGCTGAGCAGTGCCAAAGCTACACTAGCCAGCGCAGGGGACTGGCGCGTGAGCAGGGCTGAGCTGGCAGCACTAGCAGCCCAGAGAAGAGCAGCAGCTCTTGGGACTCTCCCCCGGCCTGAGCATCCCAGTGGGATGCGGACAGTGGGCGGCACCTGCCCTCTGACAGGGGCACCCGCGCCACTCTGGTCTTACCTCCGAGAGGAAGGTCTGGGCCGATTTCTGGGCTCCCACGTGCAGCAGGTATTCGTACACATACAACGCCAGCCTGCGGGAGACAAGAGACGCCTCAGTCCTACGACTGTCTCCCCAGCCGCCCCCGCTCTCCCCAGTCCCCCTGCCCGCTCTGCAGCAGGACCTTGCCCCACGTAAGGGCGCTCTGGGCACCATTCAGCCCCAGGGAGCCTCCCCCCAACACACACAGCCCTCTGGAGTGGAGCCCAATCCTGTCCTCCCTTGTGCCACCTCCTCCAGCTGGGCACAGTGCTGCCCATGCGAGGCAGGGGCCATGGGGACCAGGCCCTGGCAGTACGTGACCAGCGCTGCCAGGAGCCCACCTGGAGATGCTGAGCAGCCAGACCCCCTTAGGGAGAGGTTTCCTTCTCCCTTTGCTGTGAACACGATGCAGACAAAGGCCTCTGCCCAAGGGCCACCTCTTCACGCCCAGGTCTTGCATCTAGCCAGCACCTCCCACTAGGGGGCGCCAGGCACCTGCTTCTGGGGTGGAACACGACAGCCGCACATGAACACACACCCAAGGACCCCATGCCCCGCAGAACCAAGCACAGGGTCAGGATCAGTCTGGCAGGTCCCTGTCCCTGCAGGCCCTGCTAAAGTCAAGGGGACGCAAGCCCCGGGCAGAGTCAGACATACTGGGGCCGGCGTCTGGAGCCAGGCTCCATGGGGCAGGGTGGGATCCGCGCCAGTGTCACCCATTGGCTCAAATCCCCAGCAACGCCCAGACGGGATCCCTGCAACTCACATTCCTGCTGCAGCCACTGCACCTCCCCCTCCATCTGTGGGGCAGGACCCCAGAAAAGAGAGAGGTGACTGTGCCTGGGGGGAGGGAAGAGGGGGCAGGAACTGCTTGTGCCGAGGCGCAGGGTTTGGGCTCCACTCCCCATAGCAGCTCCTGTTCATGACGGAGCAAGCCTGCAATCAGACGGCTCGGTGCCCGGCAGAGCAGAGCTCTGTGCCCGTGGAATGCGGCTGTCCCAGCACTGGCCAGAAGCAAACGCTGAGCAGTTCAATGGGTTCTGCTGGCTTGGTCTAGTCACCTGCCCACCAGGAAGGCCAAAAGGATCTGTGAGGCTGCCCCTTGCCGTGGGAGCCGAGGACCTGCACTGGCCAGGGGAACGGCTGTCAGCAGCCACCCCAGGGCAGAATCCCTGAGCCGCATCTCTTCTGCAGAGAGGCAGGAGGTTGGGGCTGCAAGGAGCGGCAGAGACGGCATTTCACACACCTCCACGGGCAGAGCCGGGTGCTGGGTTCCAAGCACTGCTCTGCCCCCCAAGCACCCCACACTGGGGGGGCCCAGCCCCTGCTTCCCCATCCATTCGCCAGCACCATATCGCATCAATTATTCAGGACATCCTGAGCCGGCTGCGAAGCTGCGGCAATGCAAGAAAACCCAGCGTGTCAACGCCGCCTACCCCAGGCAGACAAAGGCCCTATGCGGCCGGGCTGGGCTGAGCCGTGCCCCAGCAGGCCCCATGGGGCAGGAGGTGCGTGCTCGCTGCTTCCCACCTCGGTCTGCCTGCAGAGCCCTGGCTCCCAGCTCCCTCCCTGCCCCGGCCCCCAGCACTGTCCCCAGGCTGCCCCGGTTCAGTGGTGACACTTCCTCCCCCCAGCTGGCTCCTCCTGCCCACGGCATCCGCTTGGGTGTGACAGGTGCCGCCAAGCATTGCTGGTGGAGGACGGAGGCCGAGTTCGTTTCACCCTCCAGGTGGCCAGGGCTCACGGCCCAGCGTGGCAGGCTCGCAAGTGTCACCTGGAAGCGGGAGCTGCTCCGTCCCCCCAGCCCTGTGGGGTTACAGGGCAGACGGACGGGCCCAACTGTTGAGCTGGTTCCAAGGGGCCAGCATGCCGGGATTGCCAGAACCCTGGGCTCCCCCGAGCAGCAAGACCCCCTGCATAGGGAGGATCTGTGGGGCTGGGAACCACGCTGGGGGGATGGAGTGTTCCTTGGAGCACAGGGGTTTCAATCCCTGGGCTGGAGGCAGCGCCCCAGCTCCCAGCCCAGGAGCTGCAGACACACACACCCCTGACAGCCGGGCAGGGGCAGAGAAGAGCCGGGGCAGCCCCCACAGCGTACGCTGAGCCGTCAACAAGCGTCCCATGCAGGGCTCCCAGCTGCACGCAGGCTCCCGCGCCAGCACTCTGCCTGCCGCAGCGGCTCGGTCCCCCGATTCTGGCACAGCCGCCTGGCAGGAAATCGTATCCGCACTGGCAACAGCTCCACTAACCCTGACGTCTGAGCCCCCAAGGGTGGGGGAGAACCTCTGTCAGCATCCCAGGCAGAGAGCATGGAGGGACTAGCAGGGAAGGCAGAGGGTCAAGCTCTGGGGGGACTCAGCCGTCTCCCCTCACCCGTGTCACTGGCAGGGACCCCTGTGCGATGCAGCCAGCGAGTGCACAGCACAACAGGACGCGGCTCCGCTCTTCGGGGCGTGCTCAGCACCCACAGGGAGCAGGCAGGGCCCCAGTTCACCAGGGACTGGGGAGCTCGGCCCCCTCAGCCCAGGATGCATCATCAGCTACGCATGGGAGGGGCCTCCCGCCATCCTCTCAGCCCTGTTGGGAGAGGCACTGGGGGTACAGAACCTGCCCTCCAAGCCATGGCCATGCCCAGAATGGAAACCATTTTCTGTGTCCCCCACCCCAAAATCTCCAACCCACACTCCTGCAGAGGCAGCCATTCCCTGTGCCAGGGCGGGAGCGACGCAGTTCAGCCCCACATCTCCCAGCTGGCGCAAATGGGACAAAGCCACCCTACCCGTTCTGGGCATCCAGCCCCCCGCTAGCAGCTGGCACAGAGAAGGGTGGCTTTACCACGGGAAGAGCTCTGCGTCCCAGCTGGGTAGAGGCAACCGGGGAAGAGCGGCCAGTGTTGGACAAATCCACCAAGTAGAATCTCCCCCGCTCTGCCCCTCCATGTGCTCGGGCCCGGTGCTCGAGGGCCCGCCTGGATCGGCAGCGCCGGCCTGCTCTGGCACACGGCACGTGAAGAGACAGACGCAGCGTGGCTGTGGCCGGCTGGCGAGCAGCATCCCCCAGCAGGCAGGGATGGGAGCGTTCCCCCAGGTCGCTCACGCTACGGTCCATGTGGGACACAGCTGGCACCCCTGCCCACTCGGCTAGCTAGGGATGAGACAGGCAGCACACCAGCCTTGGGAACACCAGCAGGGCCCGCACCCGGCCCTCCCCACCAGCACCAGCCGCTGGCCAAGCGCAGAAGATTCAGTGTGTGGTTCTCCAGAGAAGAGCCCTGCCCTGACCAGACTGCCCAGGGCCTCCACCCTTGCAACACGCTGGGGAACACTCCCCACACAGCCTCCTGCCCGCCCCTCCATCCCGGCTCCACGCTGGGCCCAGCCGTCGCAGCCAGGGCTCAGCCTCTCACCAGAGGGAGCTCTCCGCACGCTGGCCCCTTGGGCTCCTGCCTCGGCGCACAGCCAGACTAAGTTGGGGCCCCCCTCCAGGCATACCAGGCAGCCGGGGAGGTACGACCCATGCCAGCAGGACACCCAGACGGCAAGGGTTAACCCAGCCAGAGGGAGATGTGCTCCCCCTGTGGGTTACCACCACCAGTGCCAGGAATAATGCCCCGGGGGGCAGAGAGTTAGAACGAGCCAGACAGCGCAGAGGTAACCGCTGTACAAGGGTAAAGCCAGCCTGGCTAACAGAGGGCCGAGGGGCAGGGGCACCTGCTTGCTTCAGCAGCATCCCTGGGGGGCAAAGGGCCGGGCAAGGGGGAGATGGGGTCTGCTCCAGAACGGGACCATCCCACCAAGGTGGCAGGGTTGGCACAGCCAGGCCAGAAGCCAGGGGGACAGCCCCACGGCTCTGCCCCGTCCCCTGTTGCTGGCAGTGGCAGACACAGATGGGCTGAGCTGGCCTCTTGCAGCCACCGATCCCAAAGCCAGCTGGGACAGGGGGGCTGGAGAGGCCGTTTGGCTCCCTGGCAGGAATATCTGGCCCCCCACGGTGCTAGGTGCTCAAGCCCTGATGCTAACTGCAGGCAATAGCACAGCGGCTCCCCCAAACAGGATGGAGCAGTCCCAGGACCCCCGGGTGGGTGCTCAGGACATGCTGCCAGCTGGCCAGCGAGGCCGGCCCAGGACCATCCCAGCTGTCCTGGGTTTCAGACCCCAGAGGTGGCTGCCCTACTGCCGAGCTCAGTGCCTGCTGCCGACCCCCTGGCTGGCCCATGACCCGCAGCAGCTGCCCCAGCCCAGCGGGCTGCTGAAGAAGGCTGACCCCGGGGCTGCACTGCCTGGCCCCGTGGGGTTCGGTCTCTCCGCAAAGGGCACCTCTAGCCCCTGCCCTGCTCCTGCCGGGGGAAAGGCTGATCCCCCAGGGCTGCGAGGGCGTTCACAGCTGTGGCCTCTCCCGAGCCAGCTGGGCAGGGAACAGCCTAGAAACGCTGACACGTCCCAGGACACGCCAGCCTGAGGGAGGCAAGGTCCCTCCCCGCAAGGTGCATAAAGGGCTGCGGGTTCAGAGGGCCCTGGACCAAGCTGGGGTTTATTCCTCCACGCAACACGCCCAGTTACACACAGCACACGCATCCCCTCCTGCACCGCGCCCAGCGCTCTGGTTAGGCCTCACGCTTCCCAGAGATGGGGGGGGATTCTCTGCACCCGTGCTGCTGGCCTGTGGTTCTCAGACACCCCCCCCATTGCTCCCGAGGACACTCACTACAGCCCCCTACAGCCCATCAGCCCAAGGGAGTCTGTTCTCACCCCCCACCCCAGAGAGCCAGGTGCTGCTGGGGGCCCAGCCTGAGCTGCCCACGGCCTGGTTCCCCAAGGGGCTGGCACCACAGCTCCAGCAGGACATGCGGGTGTCCCCCCACCCCTTGACAGCACCTAGCACCGGGCACCCAGCCACCGAGGTGCCCGCCGCTGGGGCCGCTTCCCTCTGCGCCGTCGCCATGGGGCTCACAGTGCCTTGGCTAGCACCAGCAGGGCTGTGACAGCAGCTAAGTCTGTTGGACTGAGCCCTCGTGGCCCCACAGGACACTCTGGGCAGCTCCCCTACACCCCACCCCAAGTGCCGGAGAAGAAAACCAGGACATCCCAGGTGGGGGGGTCAGGGCTGCGAGGAAGGGTGGGTCAGCTGGAACAGGAGATGGTGCATGGTTTTCTAAACCAGGACTCCAGCTCCCCACACTTCTGCAGAGAGCCCGTCCTGTGAACAGGTCCCCTGGGCCAGCCCTGGGTTACCTGGCACGTGCCGTGTGCACGAGGGTAGTTATGGGGTCTCAGGCCGGGGTTCACAGAGCACCCAGGGCTGTGGGGGGCAGAGGGCTCTCCCCCTGGGCTGGGCTGCACCAGGATAGAAACCCCCAGGGAACGGGCCCCAGCTGGGCCCAGGGGACAAACAGCAGCAGGAGCAGCTTCCCACTAAGCCCCGATGTTCAGCACACACTGGCTTCCGGGCCCAGCCATGCTCTGCACGGACGGAGACCTCGCTCCCACCCTGCTGCTCAGCCAGGATCTAGCCGGTGGGCAACGGCGGAGACAGTGCTTCCACCACTGGCGTGCTCGGAGCTGTGCTGGGCCGGGCTGAGGACAGAGATGGTCACCGGGCACCCGCTGGGTCTCTGGCGTTGGGGAAGCCACAGGCAGAGCGACAGAGACACTTGGGCCACCGGCAGGGATGCGCTGCTCGGGGACGCTGCAGCTCGTGACGGCCAGGAGCAAGCATGACAGCTGGGCCAGAGCGCAGGGGAGCCAGAGCTGGAGGACAGGCCCAGAGGGGATCCAGTGCAGCCAGCTGGAGTGTCTCGGAGACGCTGCAAAGGCTTCCTCTTCGAGCCAGAGAGACACATGCAGCATCAACATCCTTCAGCCCAGACAGCCCCGAACCCCGGACAGCAGCCAGCCAGACGCACACCTCCTCCGAGCAGAGATAGGCCCCGCAGAGGGAGACGGGCCAGAGACTCCATGGAGTCCACTGGGAATGTGGCTACTGCTCGGCATGGGGCATGGAAGGAGCCCAGACACTATGGTGATGGGCGCTAGCACAGACCTCTTAGAGAGATGGGGAAGGAACAACCTGAGCTACTTTCCCATTGCTACAGTTCGATTCTCAGCATGTTCCCCACGCGTCGGGCAGGGGCTGTCCTTTTGCTCTGGGTCTGTACAGCACCACACACACACACACACCCGGGATCCCCCTGGGTAAGGCCATGTAGATAACAACCCTCCACCCATCCCTTCAGTGTGGATTTCAAAGGGGAAAGTATCTAGCCCCTGCTTTTCTGGGCCAGACCCTCAGTTGGCACAAACCAACATGGTCCCACTGCAGCCGGTGGAGAATTCGGCCCTCGCTGGCACATTCTCCCCCTGCGCAAGGAGCAGCAGGGAACCGACCAACCCCCGGCAGAGCCGGTGCCCACCCCCAGCACAGCCCCGGGGGCCAGGCTCCGCTTCCATTCCCCAACACGGCCAGTCTGGCCTCCCCAGCTGCATTTCTCCCAACTCCACCCAGGGCACGGGGACCAGCCCCAGCGGGCAGCAGAGGAGGCTGTTCTGGGCTCTCCCATAGGGAGAAAAATCAACACCAGCCGTCTCTCCTACCGAGCCTGCCACTGGCCGTGCCGCCGGGTGAGTGGGAGCTGGTCCAGCCCTTCGCCCAGCACCGCAGGACAGGCTTGGACTGATCACTGCATCCATAGGCAGGGTCCCACTCACTCCTGTGTGGTCTCTCGAGTGTAAACGCGCAGCTGCACAGTTTCCTTAAATCAGACCCAAAGCCAAAAGGCCAGGGCTCCCAGCAACCCCGCGCCAGAGTGCAGCGACCCGCCCCCCCCCAGCAATCCTCCTGCAGCAGGGCAGCCCCCACCTCAAGCTCCCCTGCCCCCCGTGGCACAACCAGGACACCTGCCTCCGTCTCCTCTCCACTCCCCATCAAAGGGGACACCGTCTCAGGTCTACCTGAAGTCCCACCCATGGGCACGCCACACTCGTTCCTGGCTGACCCAAGGCCCTCCCGACAAAGCCAATCGTCCCAAAACCCCAGAGGACGACGAGTGCCAGCAGATCCCATGTCCCCTCCAGAGGCGTCACTCCCAGCTCAGCCTAGTCTGGTGCCAGCCTCTCCCCCCATGCCAGGGCCCCACGCACCAGGCTGCTCACCTGGCAGGACCCAGTTTCAATCTTCTCCCATCCCCTTCTCCAGCCGCAGGCCGGGGCTCCCAGCAGGGTCCATCTCAGCCAGGCCTGCCAATGCTCAGGTATCCACCCTGCCCCCTGGGCTCCTCCCATCGCCCCCCACTCTGGCCTAGGTGGCTTCATTCTCAGCATGCCCCGCTGCCTAGGGTCCCCTCCAGGCCGGCTCCTGGGACCCACCCTCGTTTCAGGCTGGCTGTCCCCACGTCCCCAGGAGCCGTGGCATGAGCTCTCCCGCAGCTCCCCAGAGGTTCCCTGGCTCTGGCCAGTCCCCCCACAGCTGCCTGGGCCCCCGCCTCCCCCTCTAGAACTCAGCCAGGAGAAAGTCACAGCCACAGGTGTGCCGACCACTTCCTCCTTAAAGGGCCACTCACCCTGTGACACTACAACAAGCACATGCAGGCTCAGCCCTTGCTGGCAACCCTACAATAACAAGCTTCTGCGCGCACGTATGTTGGGGGGGAAATTTAATTCCCAGGAGTGTGAGTTGGGACCTCAGCTTCGCAGCCCTCCCCAGCCAAGAGCAGAAAACAGCGGGAACGGTCGCCGGCGA
This sequence comes from Mesoclemmys tuberculata, assembly GCA_007922155.1. Taxonomy (NCBI): domain Eukaryota; kingdom Metazoa; phylum Chordata; order Testudines; family Chelidae; genus Mesoclemmys; species Mesoclemmys tuberculata. The sequence goes on from ML675700.1 coordinate 12,884,877, forward strand.
GTGACGCCGCGGGGCCAGTCTGGGATTGGCCCCACATAGGCAGCACGCCTCACCCTTCCTGCCTCTTTCCAGCCCCCCCGCCCAGCTCCTCACTCTCCCGCTCTGCATGGTCAGCTTGCCAAGGTTCCTCTCAATGCCCCCGGCATCTCCCCCGTTCGGTCCCAGCCAGCGTGCTGGGGCCTCTGCCATCACTCCTCCTCCACACCCGCTCCCAGCTCTGCCCACCCCAGGTGCCCCCGGCGCTGGGGCAGGCTGACCTAAGAGCAGCACCAGCTGTGCTCACCAGGCGTGCAGGGAGCCCTGGCAGCGCCAGCAGAGTCACAACACGGGGGTGGGGAACGGCTCCGTGCCAGGAGAACGGGCGCAGATGCCCCTTTGCATGATCCCAGAAGCAGCTGGCACGGGCCACACACAGCCAGCAAGGTCTGAACGCCAGCCCCAAGACGCGACAGGAGCCAGGGAGCCCGGCCAGTGAGCAGAGAGGACAGGGAGGAGCAGCCCCGGGGGCCACGTCTGCCCTGAGCAGCCCCTCCGCCTTCAGAGAGAGGCCGTGGGCCTGATCCTGCAGAGAGTAAACAGGTGTGCAACGTTACTGGCTTGAGTAGCTCCCCTGACTCCCACGCAGTCGCCTCCTGTGCGCAGCTAACCCCGCAGAAGCATTTGGAGGACTAGGGCCTCTCCAAGGGTCTGGATAACGTCACAGCACAGACCCCTGCTGCGGGGCCTTGCCAGCCCGGTGCACCTACTGTCCCCAGTTACTAACCCAGGCTGGGTCCGGAACCCCAGCCCGCTGCTCCTGGGCAGTCACTCGCTCTTCTAGCTATCCCCTCAGCCCAGGCCACGCTCCCTGCACCTCACAGCCCAGAGTAGCTGCGCCCAGCTTGCAACCCCTGAGAACTGTTCCCAGACAGCAACCAGCCCCTGCCCGGGAGTCCAGATACGAGTCATGGCGGCATTTCAATGGAGTCTGGGGGCAGGAGAGCCCTGGGACAATGCTCTCAGCACCAGGGGCCAGGCGGGGCCGGGCCCGTCGGACCCTCCTGGCCTGGCATCGCCTGGGGAAAGGGAGCAGAACCGGGCCTTGCACTGACCTGCCGGGGAGATGAGGTGAGACACGGACATGCGCAGGGCAGGCAGATGGACAGACACACATGGGCAGGCTGATGCGTTAGCAGGAAGCACGTCTCCTGCTCCAGGAGCCGCTTTTATGAATGAGCGAGTGGCAGCAGGAAGCAGGAACTACGGTAACAGCCACTCGGAGGGCGCTGCTCACCTGACTCCCAAGTCAGCGCCAAAGGCAGGTCGAGCATCTTCCCTCATGGCTCCCCTGCCTGCTCTGCCTTGTCCCCCCACCACGAGAGGCCCCAGCCGGGCTCTGTGGGGTGCCGAGCCGGGACAGCTCCACAGCCCCAGAATCGAAGGGAGAACTGGTTGCACCTGGGGGGAAGCTCCATTCTTCGGCCAGGTGCCCTAGTCTGGTGCTCTCTCTTTTTGAGCAGTTTGTACAGCTGCCCCAGCCCTCCTGCTCCCCAGCTCTCAGCAGGCCCCTCCGTCCCAGCCCCCAGAGCCTCCCTGGCCCCATGACAGCAGCAGCACTCTCCAGCCCTGGGTCAGAGACACATGGGGAGGCTGAAGACACTGGCCAAGACAGCCACTCCTCAGCTCCCGACCATCATCCCAAACCAGGGGAAGTGCCGCAGGCAGGTGCCAAGTGGCTGTTGGGTCCCAACACTGCATTGTCTTTATTCTGTGGCTGAACTAAAATCCCAAGTCCCCCTGCCCGCTCTCCAAGGGGCCAGGCAGTGCCTTTGTGTGCAGGGGGAAAGGGGGCTGCCAGTCCCCTTCCGTCTCTGGCTCTCCTTTCACTGTCTACACTGCGGGTGCCGATCTCCATAGGAAGAGGTTTGCCCTCCCTGCCCCATGTGAGCTCACGTCTGCTGACAGCAACAACGAGGCTCCTGCTGTGCTCCAGCTGGGCCACACTGGCCTCTCACAGCCCCAAGGGCCCCCTCCAGCCAGCGCGCAATGGCAGCGATGTGCCGGCCTGGGCACTGGCACAGGGAGCTGCCCCAGGTCAGACGCTCCGGGAGAGGGAGCCAGAGCTCTCCGCCCCCACCGCCGGGGAAAATCTCTCCACACACGGTGAAGCATTGCACCAACCGGGCACCTCCACCCGGGCCCAGCCGCCCAGGCACGCTAAGCGGACACGGCTAGTTACCCAATACATACTCCCATTACGAACACACAACCCACACATGGCACACTGCACCCCACTGTGCTGTACACACCGAGCCACAGCCCTGTCCTGCACAGAAGGGGGGTCTCAGTGCACCCCGCTGCCTTGACCGGCCAGGGCCAGTCGTGCTGGGACGGACAGAGCCAAGGGGGAGCCCTGACCTTTCCCCAGCCTGGAGCATTTCCCCTGGCCAGGACCCTCTGCCCAGCATCCCACTAAGGCTGACAGATGCTGTGGCCAGCCCCTGGGGACAGGAGCCGGGTCTATGCAGCGCCCCACGCGGAGGGGCTCCGAGAGCATTGACATCTGTCCCCCTGTCCCCACCGGGCCACGACAGACTCCAGCATCCTGGCCGAGCTCACCGGGGCCGGCAGTGGATGGCGGGACCCCGTGGCCAGCCTGCCCCTAACAAAGGGGCACCCGGACCCTGACAGCACCCCGCGCCTCCCGCGATCCAGCCCGGCCACCCACCCGCTCCTCCCGAGAACGGCAGCGGGCGGGCCGGGCTGGCGGGGCCCCTGGCCCGGGAGAAAGTTGCCGAGCCGCTGAAGTGCACCCAAGGGGCGAGCGCTCGCAGCCGCCCCGCGCCGGCTCGGAGCCGCCTGGTGCCACCCGCAGAGCGGCCCGGCTTTGGGGGCGCAGCGGCTGCGCTGGGCGCGGGCCCCGGGGCGGCGGAGCCCTTCTCTCGCCGCGCAGCGCCCCGCCGGCTCCGTGCGCTGCCGGCCGCGCCGTGCGCCCAGGGCGCACCGGGC
>ML675700.1:12888924-13010239 GCA_007922155.1 Mesoclemmys tuberculata
GCTGGCAGTGGGTGGTGGGGCTGGGCAAGCCAGCCCCCCCCCCAGCACCGCATCCCAGCAGCCATCTCTACACCCCAGCCACCCTCTGCAAGCAGCTAGCACCCGCCACCCAGTGCTCCCACTGCCCGCGCTGTGTTCTGCCAGCCCCCCTCTTGCTGGGGAATCATTTCAAGACCATCCAGGCTGGGAAGGAAACTCCTTCCTTGTTTCCACTTTCCCTGAAGATCCCCCCCAGGTATTTCCCCCCCACCCCCGGGGGAGCGCCTGTGTGAGCAGATCTCTGCAGGGTCTGTGGCTCCAGCATCCTGTGCAGAGCGAAGCAGCAAGGGCTTGGTGATTTTGTCCTGCTGGCGTGTTTCTGTTCCTTGTGACTGGCACAATTACAGGCTAATCCATGGGGGGCTCCCCTGGTAGGCTGAACAGGACTGGGGTTGGAGGCATGTCCTTGAGTGACTCCACTGAAGTCAATTAACTGGCACTGGCCTCCGGGAGGTTGGATCCTCAGCTGAACCTGCCCCCCAAGTTCCAGAGCTGGGGGGGATTGGGGGATGGAGTGATGGGCAGGAAACCAGAGCCACAGGCGGGCGAGGGGCTGTCTGCGCAGGCCGCTCAGGTGTTTCCCCAGTCCCATCCACTGTCTAAAGCGGGGCCAGCATGGCCTCCCAGTCTGCAGGTAGCTTTGGCCCTGGCTGGAGCGGGTGGAGCTGAGACAGGCTGGCTCCCAGGGCGGCAGAGGGGACACTGGAGAGGTTACGGGCCTAGTGAGAAGGGGATGTGACCCCAGGGCTGGCCCTGGGGGAGAAGCCGCTCACCCCAAAGCTAAGGGCCCAGAGAGCCGAACACACCCAGGTAATGCCATGGAATTCACAGTCCCCCTGATTTACACTGGGCGAGTTCAGCTGTGGGCACAGACATGGGGCAACCGGAGTCCAGTGCCTCTATTTTCATTCAGCCTGGAGCAGAAGCTGGGACAGGGTCCCCCCTGCAAGCCAGTGATGTTTGGACATGGGCAGAGTCAGTGAATGAAAGAGAAAGAAACAGGGATTTTCCTCCCCCTTAATAAAACATAATGAAATATGTATGGGGGGGAAGGATTGTGTTAATTGTATTAACACACCATTAATAACCTGCGAAAATAGCCATCTTGGGTAAGCTTTGCAAGGAAACTGCAATGACGCTCTTCACTCAAAACACAAAGACAATGAATACGTTCTTAATTACTTGGGAAGGGCAATCTGGAGAATGAAGAGTCCAAGTCATGCACAAGGCATGTCAGCACCGCTGTGCTCGGCTCACTGGCTGCCCGGGACCCTGGGCATTCTCCTTTAGTGCCCAGGAGACAGCCGGGCACAGCTCCACCGGTTGCTGAGGTGCACTGTGAGCCTGTTTACATCCAACTCAGAAGCACGTTTGATTTAGAAATTATTCTGCCTTTCCCCAGACCCAGCTGCTGGCTTTTCCCATGGTCCTCTTTCCCCTGTGTTCTGTGGAACCAGGGTCTCGGATTTCTTAAGAGCTTTCTGACACCCACAGCTTGTTCCAACGTTATCTGTGACATCACAGAGCCGATGATGATGTCACTGGGTGATGTTATCAGTGAGAAGGGAGCAGGGGGAGCCAGTGACTCATGGGGAAGCAAAGAGCCTGCTTCTGCGACCGGATAAAGAACAGGGGAGCAGAACATCAGAAGCTGCTGTTACGCACACAGAGCAGAGAAGCACTGTTGTCTCATGACAGAGCCCTGCAGAATTCCACGGGCCTTGGCAGCGTGTGTGTATGTGCGTGTGCGTGTGCACACCTCTCACTGTTTGCAGCCATAGTTGTTTGGTTGCACATCCAGGTCAAATGCCTTCTGTTTCCATGCCCCCCCGGGAAGGGCCAAGCAGACTCTCTGCCTGGGCTGAGGAGTGCAATTCTGCCCAAGGGGGTGCATCTTACACCTCCTTCCCTCCCCCCCCCCCGGTGCATCAGCCACTCATTAATGGGCCTTCAGCACAGAAAGAAATGTGCAAGCTTTGTGGAACGTTACAAGGCACTTCACATCATCTTTAAAACCCCATTTTAGGTCATTTCAGCTGTTTCCTCCTCCTGGTGCTCAGGGCAACCAACCCCCTCCCCAGTGTGCAGAACCCAGCCCCATGCACAGGAGCAACCTGCAACTCGCAACTCAGCATCTTCCTGCAGCCCGTGTGTACAGCCCACACATCAGAGCCCCCAGCCACCCACCGAGCAGCACACCTGGCGCTAGCAACCTTCTATCAGCACAGCAGCTCCCAGCAACACAACCTGCCGTAACAAACCCGGCACCTCTGGACAGTGCCAACCTACAAAAAGGGGAATAAGGACAGACCAAGGAATTGCAGACCAGGCCACCTCACTTCAGTACCCGGGAAGACAATGGAGCAAATCATTAAACAATCAATTTGCGAAGACCAAGAAGATAATAAGGTGAGACGTACCAGTCAGCATGGATTTGTCAAGAACAAATCGTGTCCATCCAACCCGAGAGCTTCCTTTGACAGGAGAACAAGCCTTGCAGATGGAGGGAAGCGGTAGATGTGGTGGGTATTTCTTGACTTTAGTAAGGCTTCTGGTGCTGTCTCACATGACCTCATAAACAAACCAGGCAAATACAACCGAGATGGAGCTATGATAAGGCGAGCGTGTAACGGGTTGGAAAGCCGTCCCCAGAGAGTAGTTATCAGTGGTTCAGTCACGCTGATGGGCATATCGAGTGGGGTCCTGCAGGGATCAGTTCTGGGTCCGGTTCTGTTCAATAACTTCATCAGTGATTTCGAGAGTGGCATGGAGAGTTCACTTACACAGTTTGTAAGGGTTGCAAGTGCTTTGGAGGCTAGGATTAAAATTTGAAGTGATCAGGACAAACTGGGGAAATGGGCTGAAGTGAATAGGACGAAGGTCACTAAGGACAAGTGCAAAGTGCTCCACTGAGGAAGGAACAATCATTTGCACACGCACAAAATGGGAAACGGCTGCCCAGGCCGGAGAGCTGCGGGAATGGATCTGGGGTCATAGTGGATCACACGCTAAATATGAGTCAACAGCGCGACGCTGCTGCAAACAAATCTGTGTCAGCAGGAGCCTTGTCAGCCAGACACGAGAAGTGATTCTCCCACTCGACTCGGCGCTGATACGGCCTCAGCTGGAGGGTCGTGTCCAGTTCTGGGCACCACGTTCCAGGAAAGATGTGGACAAACAAGAAAGTCCAGAGAAAAGCAACCGAATGATTAAAGGTCCAGCAAACCTGCCCTGAGGGAAAACTGAAAAAACTGGGTTTGTTTAGTCTGGGGAAGAGAAGAGAAGACTGAGGGGGGACATGATAAGAGTTTTCAAGTACATAAAAGGCGGCAGCCCTGCCTCAGTTTCCCCATATTGTCAGCCCTTGTCAAGGTGACAGTTGCTGACTCCAATGACAACAGGAGGCTAAAACGAGGGACTCCTCAGCCCAGCACCCCAACACCGGTCCTATCTCACAGCACCCTCGGCTCTGTGGGCACTTCCGGGCCAATGAAGCCTGGCTATTTCCAGCGCTTTCGTGCAGGGCTGATGAGCCGGCAGCAGGTATGGCTGTTCCCTAGTTAGTCCAGACAAACATGATCTTAACGATGAACTGAGATCCCACAACATGCTGTGTCCAGCCGCCTTGGCCCCACGGCAGCACCGGATGCCCCACACACGGCTCAAGTGGTCATGAAATCTCCTCTGCCCCTCCCTCCCCCTGAGACGCTTTGCCCTTCACTGCAATGCAGCCAACTCTGGGGTGGGGCTGGCAGCTGTTTACCCACACAATCCCGGCAAGTGCTCTTGGCTCCAGGGAGCAGCACAGGCTGCTGCTGCTGAAGGGATGTGGGAGCTGGGCACAGATGTCGGTGCCACACGTGGCAGAGTGGTGGTGGGAAGGAGGACTCGGGAAGCGAGCTCCTCTGGGTTGTGCAGCCCCCTTGGCTGGCTTCTGCCCCCCCCGGCACACTGGGCTTCGGGCCTCATCTTCCATCCTGCCTGCCCTGCCCCTCTCACGCCCTGCGCTGGGAGCTGATGAGGCTAAAACCCTCCGCCACCTGTCTCTGCCATTTACCAGCCCGGGGGAGGCAGTACTGGGGGTTTAGCCAAGGATTGATCCTGGAGATGGAGAGACACCCCCCCTGTGAATTCAAGTGCCCTCCCTAGCATGTGAGCAGCTTGTCCACTACTCTCTGGCCCCCTGAGCCATGGGGGAGACAAGCCTCAAACAGACTTTGCTCCAGAAAATGCTGGTTTCTCCCCACCCTGTAGACACCCGTCTGCCCCATCCCCACCCCCCAGCTCTCTGCACCTTTCTCCTCCCCCATCGCTCAGTCCATAGCTGGCCCAAGGGGGGAATTCGCCTGGCACGGAAAGCCCCGGAGCAGCAGCAGCCTTAGAAAGGGTTAGTTCTGAACAGAGTCAGGTACCCGTAAGAGCCCCTGATGGGGCAAGCCCCCTCCCCTCACGATTCCCTTCAGGCACGTGGGCTGGAGAGTCAGACGCCTCCAGCCAAGTGCCTCTGCTCTTCCTATCCCTGCTGATCAAATGCACCTGCCTCCTGGGCGCTAGGGGGTCCTCCAGCCAAAGGAGCACATCTGCTGGGCAAGGCTGCAGGCAGCACCCCCTGCGCTCCACGTCCCAAGGCTGCAGCATGGATGGGTAGCGAGGAGTGCTTGGGCCAGGCAGCTGTGACTTGCTTGGCAGGAGCCAATGGTTTGTTAACAAGCTGGAGGCCAGAGGCTGTGAAGCTGCCATGGCCAGGTGAGACAAAGCTGAGCTCTGTTAAACATCTGCCTTTGCCACCCCTGCAGCGGCTGCATGTGGGTGCTGGAGGAAGGCCGCTTCGAGCAGCTCTCTCGCTTCCCTTGGGCTGCGGGCCCTGGAGGAATGGCCATGCTGCAGGGGGTCAGTGGGTGGCGGGGAGCTCTGCCCTGCCACGTGCAGGTGACAAGGGGTAGGCATGGAGCTGCAGACGATCAGCAGGAAGGGGAATGAAAGAGCTGGGGGGTCAGTGAGCCATGGCGGAGGTGCCGCTCTGAGCGTTTCCAGACAGGAGGCGCCAGCAGCATCTTTGTGCAGCTACTCAGGCCCTGATGCCTCTCAGCCCCTGGAGTGGGGAACTCGGTGCCCAGCGCTGGCAGGGGCCATCGCCGCAGTTTGGAGAGTGACTGTGTCACACTTAGTCCAGCACTTACTCGGAAACAGCAGACAGCCGGTTTAAGACCAACCTCTGACTTGCCGTCCCCCCTGCCACGGGTGCAGCCGCCGGGCTTTGTCTGCACGTGTCACTGACGACAAATAAGAACGAACAACCACCCTTTTTGTAGGACCTACAGAAACGTGGTGCAGCGCGCTCCCTCTGCAAGCACTGCTGTGAAGCTCCATGAGTGGCTGCCGGCACCCGGGCAGGAGAAGATGCTGCTGGTCATTGCAGCACAGCTCCCAGCCCAGGGCAACAAACATTTGCTCCTTCCCCTGAGAGAGCCGCTGGTGCCCCATGCTTGCCCCACAGTGCCTGGCCATGCCCTTCACCCGCCACCCTTGGACCCAGATCCACACATGGGCGGCTGGATTCCCGCCACCTTATGTCAGTCATGGAAGCTATGGTCTGTACACCTGCCCAACGGGGCTATTCCCACACCCCTGCCGAACACTTAGTGCCCCCTGGTTCCCAGAGCCACCTGCCTTGCAAGAGCCAGGCTGGCAGCTGGGCCCCCCGCCCAGATGGGCTCAGCTACATGTGAAGCAGAGGAGAGAGGAAAGTGGGGAGGCTCCCTGGCCGCCTTCCCCCAGCAAAGCGCCCCTCTTGATGGTGCTGGGAACATCTTAGCTGGAATGGCCCAGCTGCCCCGGGGTGAGCTGGCTGTGGGGCAGCAGAGGGGGGTCTTTAGCCTGTCTTGTGGCAGCTTAAGAGTGGCCGAACGGTGCATGACCTCGCTCTCACCCCACGCACAAAAGCCCAGTCACACTCCATGTGCCCCCCGCCCCACAAGTCAGTTAGGGGCCTGCACTCCAGGGGCTTCCAGAGCTGATGGCAGATATTCCTCAGCCCCAGGCTCTAGGCCTCCCCATCGGTATCGGAGATGGCATCTGTCACCGAGCCGCAGCACAACACAGGACCGCCCGCACACGGGGGCTGGCTGGACCCAGCGAGCCTTCTCGCCCAGCACAGGCCAGGCAGCTGGCACAGGTTCAATTACACCAACTGCCACTGGGGCAAACACATTTGGGGCAACCCATGGATACAGCCTGGGGTACTGCAGCATGTCTCACGCCTGCCCCTCTGCCCGCCGCTGCCCTTTGTGGCCCAGAGGGGGATCCCAGGTGGAGACAAATGGGAATGCGCCAGGGATGGGACCTGCCCCCACTCAGTGGGAGACAGAGGGTCTCTGACCTGTGGGAGTCCCTCTGAATCCTCCATGCTCAGCCGAGGCCCCAGGCCATGGCCACCAGTTCCCAGCTGTGGCACCTCCTAAAGTGCCCCAGTCTGGCTTCAGGAGCTGTGCCCTGCAGAGACCTCCAACCCACAGGATGGGGCTGCCAGCCAAGGGCCACCCCCCACGGCTCTAGCCACGCACCACTGCTGGGAGCCTACAGGTCCTGGCTAAAGAGATGCCAGGCTGTGTGGGGAGAGAACCAGGAGATCTGTGCACACAAGGGGCCAGGACTCGGCGTGGGGACCTAGCAATGCCCTGGCCTGGCCATGGCTGTCCAGGACTCTTGCCAGAGCAGTGTTTGCTTCCTGCAGCGCCCCAGAACTCGGGAGGTCATGCCCGGGCCATGTGCCTCGGTTTCCTCCCCTGGGGATGCTGCAAGGCCAAATCCAGCTGTGCCAGCAGAACAGGGGAGTGGGACTCGCCCCTGAAACACATCCCAGCAGCAGAGGAGAAGGATGGCATGGTCCAGGGGGCCTGATGCCATGTGCCAGCATGGGGCTGGAGGACCCACTGGTCTATCTCCTCACCCCGTTGCTCATCCCCCAGCCTGCCTGCCCCAACCCACACTGCCTGGGCTTTGTTTGGGTTCTGATTTTTTGTTGCACTTAGGAAATTACCCATAATTACAGGCTGTGTATGGTAATGCTCCCGGCCCCTGAGTTACTCAGCTGCCTACAGAGGCTGGGCGAACAGACACTGCCGTACACAGGGCCGTTCCCCTCCAGAGCCAGGGCAGGGAAGGGGGCACAGGGAGGGAGGAAGAGGGGGGATTGCGCTGGCTCTGCCCCCACTGCACCGGGCCTATGCTGCAGGGGGTGTCAATGGGCCAGTTGCACATAGGGCTGGGCGCAAGCAAGGGACAAAGTGAACAGGGGGCTGGAAGGAAATGGCAAGAGAGCTCCTAGTTCCATGGCCCCAGACAGGGGCACGGCGACCCTCAGCCAGTGATGGGCATGGCCCCCTGGTTGGTGGGAAAACATCCCCGCGACTGAGCCCAGACACAGACAGGACGGCCCCCTGAAATGCAGCTGCCTCCGAGATGGCTACCAAGGCAGCATGACCATTGTGCCCGGCCCCTCCACCCTGTGAGCACTGGGGTCCCCCAGGCACCCCCAATGCTGCTTTTTGCTGCCTACATGTCAGCTTCAGGGGCACCCCCCCAGGTCATCCAAGCACCAACCTCCAGCTCTGCAGAGCACTGGAGCAGGAGGTACTCAGCAAGAGGGAACGCAGAGAGGGGCGGGAAAAAGCACGTGTGCCCGGCCTGGTGCCTTGCTCTCTGCTGAGCCGCTGACCCGCCAGTCTGCCCGCGCCCTGGCACGGTCCCCCGAGGCAGAGCCCAGGCCTGCTACGGCCAGGACCGAACAAGCAGAGCTGTCAGAAACGTTCGCCCCCTCTCTGGCTCAGCTGCCAGGGATGCTCCTGGAGCCGGCTCCCGAAACTCAGGGGCTCCAGTGATTTACTTGCTGGACTCATTGTGTATTCCAGCCGAGGGAGGGCAGCCGCTGACTTCAAGAGCTGCTTCATGACCCAAAAAACTGTCAGTCTTCCTCGGAATAAATTGTGGAATGCTACATTGCAGCAGCACATGGGGGTGGGGGGGCGCGCCTCACCTCCTGGGCTCCCTCCCATCCCCAGCCCTCACTCAAGGCCCTGGGGGGCTCCTCGGCCCAGGGAGTGGCTGCGTCAGAGCCTTGCTCCAGCCAGCAGAAACGAAGCCAGGCCCTGCCCTGCTGCACCCCGGTGGGCTGGCCGCCTGCGACTCCCCCGCATTCCCAGCCCCGAATCCAGCAGGCCCTCGCGTAGAATCAATTGACATCGCGGGGAGCTTGAAACAGCCAGTACAGCCAGTTCCCGTTCACTGAGGGCAGGACTGGGCAGTCTGGGTTGAATTCCTGGTGTGCGCTGGCAGGCGAGCCCGGGCTGGGGTAACCAGGGGGCTGGCTGTGGGGCTGAGAGCGAGTGGAGCGGCTTTCACAAAGGGAGGAGGCCCAGGTGCACCCATCTCCTGCTGGTGTGGGGAGGGAGGGAGTCCCATGGCTCAAACTTTCCCAGCCTGAAGAGCTGCAAGGAGCAAACCCAGCCCTAGGCTCTGGGACTCGAGCACCAGCACCGTACACGGGCTGCCGGAGCCTGCTGGGAGTGTGAGATGCCTGCTGCCCCTTGCCTGTAGAGCGCGGCTGCCAGGAGTCTGGGCATCACCACGTTCACCTCCCCTGGCCCCAGCCCAGGAGGGGGGAGCAGCCCCTCTATCGCTCCAGCGCCAGAGATGGGAGCAGCAGGGTGGCACAGCCTCTACTTTTCCTGAGCTGGGAACCATTTGAGATGTCTTGGCTCCCCAGCCCCCCTCTGTGGGGCCGCTCTCCCCACTGCAGCCTCGTCCTGCACCATGTGGACTGAACAGGCACCTGGCTCCTGGGCAGCTGCACAGGGCAAGCGGCTCCAAGGGGACCCTTTCTCCAGCCCCCTCTAAGTTTGTGGGACCTGGGTCCCACTCTCCAGTTTGAATTTAGCAACTGAGCCCCAGCAGGGGGGGGGGGGCGGTTGGCCTGTCTCACACTGGGCACAGGAGCAAGGCGGCCATGACCACTCATAGCCCTGAGCCGAGGGGCACAGAGAACATCCCACCCTCTCCCTGGGCCATGTCGACTGTACCCCCCAGCCTGGCTTCCTGCTGGGCCCCTGGGTGACAGGCCCCAGGCAGGGGCATCATGGTGGGGACACTGAATAAAGCAGAGCCTGTGCCCTGGTGCATCCCCACTCCAGTTGCCCCCCACGTGCCACCGGCCGGTGCAGCAACCAGGTGCCATCCCAGGGCTGCAGCTCCAACCAAGCTGGCAGCGAGCAGACTAAAATTGCCCCTCTGGGCTGGGGTCTGAAGTGTGGGGGAGGCAAGGAAGCCAGGGGGCTTTTCCCTGCTTCACTGGGCCCGGCCCAGCACCAGGGGCTGCCTGTCTGGGGAACCGGTGGCCCCCAGAGGATCAGAAGGCTGCTCAGCCAAGGCTCCTGGGTGGCATCTGGTCTGGGACCACTGCCTGTCCCGTGCCTGCCCATTTGTGGCAAGCTCCTTTGCTGCATTAAGATGGCTTAGAACCATCCTGGCCCATGGCCAGATGCCCACAGGCACCGATGGGCCGCACCGGCCGCACGCCCAACGCCAGGACTTCAGGCGCCTGAGGGAGGTCCCCTGAGGGACAGAGCATCCTGCTAATGACGGCTGGGGCAGCCCCAGCAGGGAGTGGGGGGCATCCAGGGGCACCATCTGGCAGGGGATTGGCTATGCTTGGAGACCTTCGCAGGGGGCCAGGCCTCAAGCAGCAGCTACTGAAGCTTCCAGCGGCGGTGCCAGGCCCATCTGGTCTGGGTTTGGCAGGAGGCAATGCTGGCCAAGGCGCTGCTCATGCCTCAGAGCCTGGGGCCCTGCTGTGTCTCCTGGAGCAGGACAGGAGACACACCCAGCCCTGCGCCCTTGCCCCCAGCCCAGGGCTGGGCCAGGGAGAGGGCCCTGCCAGGGGGCAGCCTCTGCCCAGGCTGGCATGGCCCGGTCTCTGCTTCAGGCCAGGAGGGTCTGGAGAACTTGGGAGTCATGTGCCCTTTCTGTGCCAGCTGCCACACCTGTGCACGATGCTGGTCTCCAGCCGGCCAGCACGCTTCAGCCCACTCCAGCCGGCAGGCTCCCTCCCATCTGCCGTGGAGCAGGCTACAGTGCTGTGAGCGAGGCAGGGCTGGGGGCATGAGACCCCAGTGGCTGCCAGGCCACTTTGCTCCCAGGGAGGAGCTGCAGAATGGTCCGGGCCTTGCGGCCCCAGGCCCTGCCCCTGGGCTGAGAGGTCAGACGTGGCTGCTGGGGTCGGGGGGAGACAGCATTTAATTCCCCCTTTCCTATGTTGGGGGGCCAGGCAGGGGATCCCCACAGTCCCAGGCTCTCACCTCCTCCCTGGGCTGGGCACATGCTAGCTCTGATTTACAAGGCGGTTGCTGTGTGGGGTAGAACAGGGTATTGCCCGCTAATGGCAGCAGTGCTAAGCCCCTGTGCCTGCCCCACAGAGCTGGCTCAGCCCTGTGGGGAGAGCCAGGGATTAGCCCACACGCCATGGTCAGGCACACCTGGATTTCTCAGGCTCTCTCTGTGCCAAACGTGCAGCAGGCCTTGCTCCAACACAAGGCAAACAGCAGCAGACGCACACCCTGTGTCCAGGCTCAGCAACCAGAGTGAGCTGGGCAAAGCAGAGCAGGCAGGCGGCTGTCCAGGGAGCCAGCTCCCAGCCTCAAGGGGCTACAGTGAGAGCCAGAAACCTCAGCACATGCACATGGTGCTGGTGTGTGCACAAACATGCAGTCCTTGTGTGGAATGTGTGCATGCAGTGCTCATTTCGTGCATGTGTGAGCATGCAGCCATACACTGTGCATGTATGTGCAGGGCCATGTGCCTGTGTTATGGTAACCACCCCCCTTAGTCTCACCTATTGGCAGCAGTCTCCTCCATCAGTGGGACCTTCAGACTCACCCCCCTAATCTGGTGAAGTCTTTTGTCCCTTCCCCTCAGCACCTCTCACAGAGGGTTTGCTACAGCCTTACTTCAGGCCTGAGGAGTGTCCTTCACCCCACCAGAGAGGGTGGGTAACCTCAGCCCCTGTCTGTGCCCCAGGGAGGTACCTTGCTTGGCACCTGTCTGCTAGTTGGGGTCAAGGGTCTTCTCTTTCTCCATTCCTCTGGCAGCAGAGAAGCACCATCTCCTAGTCAGCCTTTTCCTCCAGCTGCTACAAACCTTCAAACAACTTCCTCTTGGCTTGTTTGCCCCCTCCAGGGAAGGCAGGGTTTAAGTACACCTGGAGTAGCCCTTCATTGGGTCCAGGTGTCTCTAATTGAACTGCAGTAACCTCTAACCTCTTCTCTGCCTGCAGGGAAAAGGGCCTTTCGCATGCTAGGGCCCATGTACCAGCCCTGGTGTACCCTTTGGTAGCCATCTGGCCTGACTTTACCACAGTAGATTGTATGTGTGTGTGTTTGGGTTGCACATGCACTGTCCATGTATATTGTGCATGGGAGGGGTGTGCATGAGTGTGCATGTGTGGGAGCGGTCTGTATTGTGTGTGCAGGACACATGCATTGTGTTGTGTGTGCATTGTGTGGGGGGGACATATACACTGTGTTGTGTGGAGTATGTGTGTGAGCATTGTGCGTGTGTTCACACTGGTTGTCAAGCTCTCCTGTGGTGACTCGAGCATGAGTGCCGATGTTAGCTCAGACTGATCTGACCCAGGGCACAAAGCCCAGAGGGAGGCAAGTGCTGGTCCTAGATTTCACCCACCAGTTTCCAAGTGTGCACCCCCCAGGCACTAGAATAGTTTGTCCATGCAGTCCCCAACAGTGCCTTTTTTGTGCCACTGGGCGAGCTGTCTTGGGCTACGTGGGCCCTTCCGCCAAGGGTCACAGCAACATTCCCCTTCTTCCCGTCCCCAGGTCTAGTCACTTTCCCCAGTCAGTTGCACCTTGGAACTGACACCAAAGACCAGGCTTGGAGCCAGTCCCCAAATAAACTATACACAGATTGATTAGGTAGGAAAAGGAACCACGCATCATCTGCAAGTTTAGAGCAGAGCTGCACAGATACACACAGATGAGTTCCAGGCTTACGTTTCAAGCAGTCGGAGTAGCTTCTAATGAGCAAACTCTCTCTGTCCTGTGGAGCTAACCCAGGCTAAAGCAGCTGGGGAGCCCTTGCGTACACCTGGAAATCTTGCCTTTGCCCCCCCCATACAAGCAGCAGAGATACAGCTCTGCCTTGGCAGGGGGGGTTATTCCCTTCCCCCTTCCACTTGGAGCTGCAAACTCAACAGATGGGAGGACTCCACTTCATTCAACTTGGGGGTGGGGAGAGTAAACAACAAAATCTTTTGTCCTCTTCAATGCTCCACCCCAGACCGTCTGGTGTCAGCAGTGTCCTGTGGGGCAGGACGGGACAGCTGCATGGCACTCGAATTTACGCCTCTCCTGGTACAACGCTAACAAGGCAAATGCTTGAAGCTCAGCTCACCTGCCCTGCGGGCCTGGGCACAGATGTTATCTGCGAGGGTGACGCTGGCAGCGGCTCCAAGTGCTCAGCCAGTTGAACCCATTCGGGTGCCCGGAGACCTGTCACCGCAGGACTCCCCAGTGAGACCTGCGCTGCACTCGTCCGTGTTCACTGGAGGCACACAGGCACCCGGCCGGCCAGCGCCACACTGCTTACATGGGCACGTCTGACACATGCTGCCCACACGTCCATCACTTTGTGTGTGTCGTCGTCCCTCCCCGGCCCCCCCAGCGGCCACCTCATGCTGCCCAGCCGTTGAGGCCAGGATGTCCGTGCATCACTGCTCCCTCCCTGCCACGCTTGGCTGTGCCAGCCCCATGCACACGCTGCACAGCAGAGCTGATGGCCATGTCCAGCCTGCTTCCAGGGGTGGCCCGCGCAGCAGTACTCTGCTCCGGGGTCTGGCCTCTGCCAGCTGAGCCCTCCCCATAGCCGAGGAGGTGGATGTCACCACGGTAACCCTCTAAAAGGTCCCTGTGGCTCTCCAGGCTCCAGCGCAGCAGATCTGTCTGAAGCAGAGCGCTGCCTTTCGGGCAGAGGGTTGAACTGGGAAGCTGGGAAATGCCACACAATCCCTGCTCCAGCCCTGAGGACTGCTCGGAGCCACGTGGGGTCGTTACCTGCCCCTCTGTGCAGCTGAGCCCCTGGCACTGTGCCCATTGGGCAGCGGCTGGGTGAATTAGGCTCCCAGAGCCAGCAAAGCTCCATGGAGCCAGTGTGGGTCCAGGCAGTGGCCCCCAGAGGGGTGGACTGAGGGCAGCACAGAGACGATGCACGTGTTGGGGTGTAATGATGGATCCTCCATGGAGGCTTCTCCTGGGAGTCCTGGATCCACAGAGCAGCTAGGGAAAGGACCCCACATTTCCTGCTGGGAGACTCCAAGCTACTCCAGCGATGGCTTGTTGCTGGCCTCTGCTGGCCACGTGGCCAGCCCACTGGTTTGCATCCCCAGGCCACCAGCCCTGGCCCACCACCCTCCCCCTGCTGCACCAGGAGCCATCCTGGGCACTGGTTATTCCTGAAAACTACAGGGAGACCCAGCTCAGTGTCATGAGAACGGCCATACTGGGCCAGACCAATGGGTCGTCTAGCCCAGGCTCCTGTCTCTGACAGCGGCTGGTGCTTCCAAGAGAATGACCAGAACAGGGCAATTATTGAATGACCCGTCCCCGGTCGCCAGCCCCAGCTTCTGGCAGTTAGAAGCGTAGGACAGCCAGAGTGGGGGGTTGTGTTCCTGAGCAGCTTGGCTAATAGCCATTTAAGGACCTGTCCTCCACGAACATCGCTAGTTCCTTTTTGAACCCAGTTCGACTTTTGGCCTTCACAACACTCCTGGCAACGCGTTCCCCAGGTCTCCTCTGTGGCGTGGGAAGTACTTCCTTATGCTTGTTTGAAACCTGCTACCTGGTAATTTCACTGGGTGACCCTGGTTCTTGTGTTATGTGAAGAAATAAATAATGTTTCCCCGTTCACTTTCCCTGCAGCATGCATGCTGTGCTCTGCGGTATCCCCTCTTCGTCCTCTCTTCTCTAAGCTGAACGGGCCCCGTCTTTTTAGCAAAAATGAGAGTCCTGGAGCACTTTAAAGTCTAACAGTTTCTGCAGGCATAAGCTTTCGATTTAAAGTGCTCCAGGACTCTTGTTGTTTTTGCTGTAGACAGACTAACACGGCTCCCCCTTTGGAACTTTTTAGTCCCTCCTTGTAAGGAAGCTGTTCCATGCACCTCGTTTGCCTTGCCTTTCTCTGGCCTTTCCCAGTTCTAATAGCTTTGGCTTGAGATGGGCTGATTTGCTATTTTATTCATCCGAATGGCTCCTAACTGCACCAAGTGCAGTTGCTATTGGAAGGTGGGCACCACTGCGGGCAGTTCCCTAGCAGTGCCCCCTGCCAGTCACACCCTCCCCTTGTGCCTTGGCAGAGCCCACACTTGGCCAATTGCCCCTTTTCCAGAATTCATCGCCTGTCTCCCCTGGTTTGCTCATCTCCACAAAACCCTTTCTGCTTCCCATCACCCACGTCCGCCTCACTCCACCTTACCCACGTCCCGCCCCGCCCATGAGGGGCTCAGCGCACCAGCAGTGGGCAGGACCTGTGCTGGACACCTGCAAGCCATAGCTTGTCAAGGGGCTCTCTCTACCCAGCCCCAAGGGGTGACACCCCACCCTGGACCAGCTGCGGCGGGAGAGCCTCCCCTGCTGCACACAGCAGTTGGCTCCCTGCTCTGCCATCAGCACTGCCAACAAAGCAGCTGCTCGGCCATGCTGATAAGCTGGGAGCCCTGGGGAGCAGAGGGGCAGTTTGCCCTGTGGCTGCCCAGGCTCTGTGTGTGCTGGTGGTGCACCCCGCAGGGCAGACAAGCCAGAGTCTGGCAGCAGCACTAAACGCGCCCCAAATGCTACCAGGGGATGGGGCAGCACAAGTGCAGGCTAGTACTAGCGAAGGCAACAGCACCCTTCTGCTTAGCCGTGCCCATGGAGGGGACACCTGGAACCCTGCTAGAGCCCAAGCTGGCCCCAAAGAGGCAGAGGGGCCAGCAGGAGCCAGCCATTGCAAACTAGAATTAGCTCCCAGGGACGCTTGCTAGAGCCAGAGATAATCCACAGCGTCTCCCTGGGCCGGCGCCCAGCCCCCAGGATCACTCGCTGCTTTTCCTGCACACCGATCGCACCCCTGGCATGGCTTGTTCCAGGACCGAGTAGGGCATCTCAGGCCATGCAGCCCACGGCACCTGCGTGTTTGCAGAAGACACGCCACACTCGACACAGGGGATCCAGGCAGTCTCATCAGCCCAGCCCCTCCGTACGTTTATCGGGCTCAGTCTTGAAGCCAGTTGGGTTTTTGCCCCTACAGTTTCCCTTGGGAGGCTGGCCCAGAAATTCACTCCTCTGATGACTAGAAACCATCACCCAGTTTCAAGCCTAAATGTGCTGCTGGCTAGCAGGCAGTGGTTTGGAATCCGTCCCTTCTCCAAACCTGGGAGCATCCCCTCGTGTGACCAGCCATCTGTGGCCGGGAAACTGCACAGCGGCTTGTGAAATGTGACACCAGGAGATGTGCATGGGGAAATCCCCAGCCAGGCAGCGCTTCCCAGAAACGGCGCCCGCCATCAGCACGGCCTCCTTCTTCTTTTTCTGTGGCTTTCAATAAAGTCTGGTCTGGCAAATGGGTGTGGGCCCACCAGCAGGAGCGAGGCAGCAGGGACACAAGGAGCCTCCAGCCCCTGGCTGAAGAGGAGGCTGACAACTAGAGAAACCCCGACCACCCTGAACTCCCCGGGCCGTGACGCAGACGCAGCCTGCCCTGCTTGCGCTCCCCTCCCTGCCCCTCTGCTCATGGCACTGCCCAGCTCACTGTCCTGCCCCCCAGCTGGCGGAGGGGGGCGACTTCTGCTCTGCGTGGCTGTCTGCCTCATGTTTGAATCCTGGGGCCACGATGAGCCGGCTGGGACCAGGGCACTGTGATTCCCCCATTGCCCTGCAGATGTCAGTCGAACCCTCCACATGGGCCCGTGGGCACCCTGCTCGGGGCTGCTCCCCATGGAGGGCGGTGTGTGGGACCAATTTCCAAAGAGGGCCCAGAGTCCAGGGCTGGGCAGTGCTCCCCGGTGTTGCAGCCCCCAGCGCCCCCACTCCGGGGCTCTCCGCACCGAGCACGTCCCTGACCCCCTGATCGATGGCTACGGTTCACAGCCACCACCAAGCAGTAAACAGCCACCAACACAAAAACCAGGAAAAAATGGGAAAGGCTGAAGGCAAACACCCAGTGCCACCCCTGGCCCGGGACCCACGCACAGCGTCTCTGGGGTGTGAGGGACACTCACAGACTGCGTCTCACACGTCCCAGGCCCCTGCCCAGGTCTGGCTGCGCTGCAGGGAGGCCACGGGTCAGACATGGTTTATGGGGTGGCCACACACACCCCCGGCGCTAGAGGGCAGGGCCCTTCTCCCTAGTGTCACCCCCGCTGGGGTCACGACCCCCTTCCCCATCCAGCCTGCGCGGCCTCTAGGCTGGGGGTGTCTCCCTGCGCCGGACCCTCCCCAGGGTCCCCCTTGCTCTGCCCAGCTGGTCGCTCGCCAAACCCAGCTCTGGATGGCTCCAGCCCCAACTCAGTGCGGCTCGGCTCAGCTCCCTGGCCTGGCTCCTCCTCTCCCCGCTCAGCCCAGCTGCTCCGTCCTTAGCTCAGCCCCAGACACTCTGCCCGGGCAGCTCCAGCTCACATGGAGAACAGGGACCCCCCCACTCTCCTGGCTCCCTCATTGGCCTGTCCACTGCTTTCAATCGGCGTTGGCCTCTCCCCACTGGCCCTGGGGGCTGTCTGTCTCATGGTCCTGCTTCCTCAGCGACCCCTCCCTTGGCCTTGGTGCTGGGAGACACCCACCCAAGCCCCCCTCGGTGTCAGTGAGGGGCCCGGGCCAGCCCCCCACACAGCGGTTGTCTGCCGGAGGGCAGAGACCCCTTCATGAGCCCAGGCCCGCTGGCAACCCGACCCCCTTGGTGAAGGAGACCCCGGCCTTTGCCTCCTCTCCAGCTCCTGTTCTGAAAGCCTGCTGGCGTCGCCCCGAGCCAGGCTGTCCCACGCTGGGTCATTTTCCTCCTGCAGCCCCCACCATCTATTGACCAGCTCTGTGCTCAGCCGGTGACCAGGCATCCTCTGTGAGAGAGCCCCCCCTTGCCTGACAGGAGCACGCAGCCCATCTTCTGGTGACCTGCCTTAACGTGCAGCCAGTACGGGGCCATCGGCCAGCCGGCTGGCCTCCTCTGGCAGCATCCGCATGGCCAGTTCACAGGGCACGCTAAACAGTGAGACACAGGCTCGCCTTAGCGACCTGGCGGGCCATTCTTTGGTGAACCAGTCTGCATATCTCAGACCCAGGGGAGCCCTGCGGCCCTTCTGCCCCCCATGCTCTCTGCCAGTTGGCACAGAGCTCCCTGGGTCATGCTGCATCACTCATTAAGGCGTCAGCATATTGCCAGCCCCTGGGATTTCCCCACAGTGCCTGCCCCCAACATTCACACCGCACTGCAACAGCTTCTCCTTTGTTGAGAGCCAGGTTTGCCTCCTGCTCACTGCTGGCTTTCGCTCGCACCCGCCAGCAAGTCCCTGGCCAGCTGCGAGTCTGCAGGCCCCTGAAATGGGAAATAAAAGTGCCTACCCAAGCACCCCGTGGCTTGATACATATCTGGGGGAGCTGGGATGAGGACACTGCCTCCAACCACACAATGACCTGCGACTACCCCAGCGGCTCGTGATGGGACACTAGGCGGGGAGGGCTCTGAGTTACTACAGAGGATTCTTCCCCAGGTGTCTGGCGGGGGTCCTTGCCCACATGCTCAGGGTCCAACTTACTGCCAGAGTTGGGGTCAGGAAGGAATTTCCCCTGGGTCAGACGGGCAGAGACCCTGGGGGATTTTCACCTTCTCCTGCAGCCTGGGGCTGGGTCACTTGCAGGTGAAACTAGCGTGAATGGTGGATTCTCTGTCACTTGATGGCTTGAACCCATGCTTTGGGGATGTCAGTGACTCAGCCAGAGGTAACGGGACTGTTATAGGTGGGTGAGGCCTATGATGTGCAGCCAGTCAGCCTAAATGGTGACGATGGTCCCTTCTGGCCTTACAGTCTCTGAGTCTGCCCGATCTCTCCCTGGGCTGTGGGAAACAAGGCATGCCGCACAGAGATGGTGCCAGCCACAGGGTGAGAGCGTCCTTAGAGCCGTGTGCACTGGGAGCCAGGCTGGACGAAAGCAGCATTGCATCGGCTCGTTTCCATGAGGCTTTGCGTACTTCGAGCAGGGGGGCATGGGGAGCCTCCAGCTCTCTTGTGGGCAGTAGCCCTGGGGGAGTTCAGAACTTTCCCCTGCAAGCTGCATTTACTGTAACTGCCTTTGCTTCACCAGCCTCGCTTCCCCAATTCAAGCCTGAGTCAGACATTTGGCTGCGAGGGGGAGGGGAGCCAGGGGCCAGTCAGGGCACGCGGGTGGTGGGGAGGAAGGGAGGTGCCAGGCGGAGGACTCCAGATGACTCTGGCATGAAAGGCAATGGGTCTGTCTACACAGCAAGAGCGGGGCGTGGGCTAGCCTGCCCCAGGGAGGGTGAGTCCTGTCGCACGGGCCACCTCGGCAGCAAAGACAGGTAGTGCAAGTCCAGCGTGGACCCTGGCTACACAGCTGGCTCGCGAGTGCGCACTGACGGCTGCCCCGCTGTGGTTTCCTGAGCTAGCTGGATTCAAGCTGGCCTGGACAGGCTAGGCTGAGTGCAGCTCTCGGCAAGGGACGACTAAGGGGACGAGACAGAGGCTGCAGGGCTGTTTTCTCGCACTGGCTGAGCCCTGGGCTAGGCACCTACCGGCCCCAAACGAGGGTAGCACTTCGAACATGCTTTGCTCCAGGACCGTGAGCGCTGAGCGGCGTGGCATACAGCCGCCTGCGCCCGTACAGGTGGGCTCTGCTCCTGCCTCCACAGGGACCTGATGCAGGGGAGGTCGATGCATGGAAGAGCTGAGGGCTGAAGGCAGAACAGAGGCCAGAGGGGGTGCATTGCCCAGAGGCTGCCCTGGCCTGGGGGATGCAGTGCCCGGGGGTCAGCCATGCAGGAGGCCTGGGAGCACTGGACACTGACATGCAGAACCTTGAAAGATAAGGGAGGCTACAGGTTGGGGGTGGGGTCCACAAGACTCCTGATCCCTTCACGCCAAGCCCACCACCTCCCCCTTCCCAGGCCCTGGGCTCTCTGGGGACTCATGGGCCCCCTCAGACCCAGCCCTCTGAGCTCTGCAAGCAGCAGCTGCTCTCTCAGCATTTTTTCCCTGCTTGAGGCGTGGGGACTTGTGCAGCACAGGAGAAGCCCAGCTGGTGGGCATGTGAGGCCCTGGCGGTCCCGGCTCCAGCAGGACTCTGCGTGGCAGAGACACGGCCCTGAAGCCCTGGGTGGGATTTAATTCTGGCATTGCCACCTGGCCTGGAGCCCACACGTTAGTGTCAGTGCCAGGCGCCCCGGAGCGGTGCAGGGTTTGCACTCAGCAGCCAGTTCTAGCCACAGCTGCAGGAGCAAGAGGTGGCTGGGGATGTTGACCCTGGGCCTCGTGGATGGAGGGGCCGTGGGGGGCCCAGAGGGTGGGGAGATGGGGCCAGTCTGAAGCTCTGTGCCCCAGTGCTCCGAAGCAGGCGTGGCAGTGTCCCGTGTTGCCCCGGTTGGCCCCCAGTTTCGTGGGAAGCCAGCGCGCAAAGGATGTCTGCAGCAGAGCAGTAAATCGGTGGGCGGCGCCTGCAGTCAGGCCTCGTGGTGGGCACTGCCGCCAGCTGGCGCAATCCCAGGGCCACGTTCCCCCGTAGGAGCATTCCCAGAGTTTCACAGTTTGTCATTTGCCCAATTGTGACATCTGACCAGAGGAAGCCCAGCTTCCTTCCTGTGCCCTGAATGCAGAGCCAGCTGCCATGGGCTGGGCAGAGGCCCTGCCTCTGGGGGCATCAGAGGCTCTGGGGGCTGGGCGTTGCACTGCGGGACACCCGGCCTGGGCAGCGGAACAGAGCTCCATGGCCACAAGCCAGCAGCGACCCCCACCCGTGCCCAGCGCAACCCTGTGCACCAAGCTCATGATGGGCTAGTGCGGGGGCAACCCCCGGAGGTGCTGCAGGGCCCCGTCCCTCCCAGCCCCCGGCCTTCCACTTCCCCGTTCTGCAGGATCAGCATCGCCCCGGGAACTCTGCAGTGCCTAGTGCAGGGGGTGCAGGATTGAAATACGGAAGTGCAGGGACTGGGGCAGAGACGAGGGACCCCAGAGCCAGCACAGAGCCTGGGACAGCCCCAGGAAAGCCGGACTCCCCTTCTGCTCCCCAAACCCAACCATGGCTCTTTAGCTACACCCCTGAGCTCCCCTCCCCTGTGCTGTGACAGCCTGCGGCCAGCAAGAGAGGAACTGCCTGTTCCTCTTCTGTCCAGCCGCGGAGTCGCTCAGGCAGAGGAGCAGACGCAGCAGAGGGCTGGAGGCAGGCGGCTGCTCAGGTACTGGGCAGGAGGCTCCATGGGGCCAGGGCCAGCGGGCAGGTGCCTCTCGCCCTGCACCACCGAGCAGTGCAGGGTCCCGTGGCAGGGGGCCTCAGTGCCCGGGCTCATCTCTCCTTGGGGAGGCACGAACAACCGCAGGGGAGCTGCTGCCTGTCTTCCCAGAGTGGGAGGCTCTGAGCAGACAGCGCGAGGGCTTGGCTCCCTGGCTGGCAGGGGGCCCTGGCTGGAGGTGGGGAAGGGCAGAGGCAGCATCTAGGCTGGGGTGGTGAACGCCCAGGAGACCATGAATGGCCTGTGACGTTACTGCTCCCTGGCATTCGTCTGCCCCAAGTCCATCTCGCCGGGGTGGTGGCCGGGAATGATGCCCATCAGCTCCGTCCCTCCCTGCTGGGGCAGCATTAACCTGCCCTGGGGTGGCAGCCTGGAGAGAGCCCCCAGAGCGAAAGGGCTGGTGACTGCCCGCCCCAGGGAGCGTGTAGCTCTGGGCACTCAACCCCTGCTCTGCAGACAGCATCCCCTCTTCCCAGGCAGATCGTCCGCTCGAGAAAATAGTCTCAGGGGATACGGCTGAGGCCAGGGCGCAGCAGAGATCTGCCCAGCCCCGCTGCTGCTCTGTCTCTAGCTCCGTTTGTCCCCAGCCCATCTCGGGCTCTGCTGTCCGCCCCCACCGCCCTCCTCTCCCCACAAAGCCACTGCACGGGACTTCCCAGTTGTACTTTTCACCCAGGCTGAGCTCCAGGGCCAAGAATATTGGTGCGACAGCAGCTCGCGCTGGTGGGGGGAGCCGGAGCTCATGGGAGGGGGTGGAGGCCCCCAGGAGCAGTCGTTGCTGCTCCCCATACTGGATATGCAGGCACCGTGGGGCTCGGCTGGTCTTATCAGCGCTCCTTGGGCCAGTGGCATAATCCATCAAGAGTGGTGGTAGCATCTGCTGCTAGGGGAGGCAGGGGAAGCCTGGACGGCGCTCTGGGGAGCAGTCGTGCCTGGGGCATGGAGCAGATAGGCCTCCCCGTCTCTGTGCTGCTGTGAACCCCACTGTGCTGGCTGCGATGCCTTCCCTGCCCCCCATTTACAGCCTGCTTGTGTCTTGCTTCCCAGTTCAGAAGATGCGGGCGCTCCTGGGAGCCTTGTTCCTCCTGCACAGTGCGCCGTCCGGCTGGGCACTGTGCTTTGTGTCTTCAAAAACAAGCCCCAATTTAAGCAACCAGAGCCGCGACTGTGCTGTCCTGGACTGGTCAGAATTCAGCGACTACACCTCGTTATCCCTGAACCTCAGCTCCAACGGCATCGGCCAAATCAATGGCTCTGCCAAGCCAGTGGGATCGCTCCAGGTGCTGGATCTGTCCTTTAACCACCTGCAGAGCCTGCCCAGGGATTTCCTCTCCCAGGCGCACAATCTGATGCAGCTCCATCTGCAACACAACAACCTGCAGGAGCTACCCCCCGAGTTCTTCGCGAATGCCTCCAACCTGGAGAACCTGTGGCTGCAGGGCAACCCGCTGCCTTCAGTCCCTGCCAGCGCCTTCCACCACAGCCTGCTGCACCTGGTTGTGGACTGCCGGTGTGACGTGGCGGGGAGCGTGGTCCGCCACTGCGCGTGCAGCAGCTTGGCCAACTGCACCGAGCGCGCCTGCCACTGCCTCACGCGGCAAGACACCTTCAACCTCACGGAGTTCTACGCGCGGGAGTGCTGGGCGTCAGCCACGTGGCTCCTCCCGGCCATCGCTGGCTCGGTGCTGGCCGTGCTGCTGCTGGCTGGGGGCCTTGGCGGGGCTTTCTTCCTGCTCAGGAGGCAGAGAAATGCATCTATCATCCAGGGCAAGCAGGAATCCACCGCCTCCATCGTCCACAGCCAGCCACGCTACATCAGCCGCGACACAAAGACAGCTGCCGACCAGGGCACCTGCCGGGCTGGAGACTACGAGAACATCTTCATTGGCCACACCCAGCCCTTGCCAAAAGGACAGTATGAGTGTCTGGAGAGAAAGGCGCCGCTGCACAGGTGAGCACTGACTCGGGGCGAGCCCCCCGAAGCAGCGTTCCTGGGGTGTCATGTCCTCCTCTTGGGGCAGGCAGTCTGCCAAGCCTGCATCCACGGGGGCAATGATTAGATAGACAATGGACAGATAGATAGACAGACAGATGGTGGGTGTGGATGTGGATAGATAGGTCCCAACATTGGTCTAACCCAGGTGCTCCAGAGCAGTGTAACCAGATCCCCATAAAATACCCGGCTGTTCCCACATCTGCCTACCTTGGGGTTATCTTGGGGTTTGCTGCTCTGTGCCCTGTCGGCGGCTGGACGGGCCGAGGAGTGACCCTAGTCAGCACTGGTACACGATGGTGGCCGAAGGGACATTTCTTCCTGGGGCTCAATTTAGGAAGAAAGTCACAACCCCAGCTGCTGTGTCCCCTCTGTGCACTGCACCCCCCAGCCTGGAGCCACCAGGCTCCCCCTCTGCGGGGTTTAGCCACCGGCCTGGATGTTATTTAAGACAAAAGGGGGCGTCCGGCTGGCAGGGCCCCTAGGTTCAGGCCTTAGAAACAGCCACTGCAGGATGGATGTTAACCCTAAACACCTCGGCACCCAAGGAGCCACCTGTCAGTGGCTGGGTGAAACACGCCAGCCTGCGAGAGCCCGGGGGGGATTGAGGGGGTTGCCCCGCCGTGCCTGGGGCTAGGAGCTAGCAGAGGCTGTTCTTGCCTGAGATGTTTTATTCGAGTGGAGGAAGGTTTGCAGCGAGGCCCTGGCTAAACCGCCCTCCCCCCCCCACGTCCTCCCTCATGGGGTAGCGCTGCCTGGCTGGGCAAAGCCCCAGGTCCAGGGAATTCGGCTTGGCCAGGAGGGAAGGGGTTAACCCTGCAGCTTTGCTGAAGCCCTGATGGGGAAACAGAGCCTCAGGGGACAGGAACAGCTATGGCAAGTTTGGGGAGGTGGTTTGAGACCAGCATCAGGCTTGGGGTTGTCCTGGGATTCGCTGCCCTGGTGCACCATCCCTTCACCCCCCCCATCACTGCCATGGCACTGCCCCTCCATCATTGCCACAGCGCTGCACCCCTGCCCCCACAGTCAGTCACATGTCACCACCACCCTGCTCCCCCCGCTGCTGGCTGGATTTATTACAGAGAAATTCTTGCAACAGTTTCAGTTTCCTGGATAAAACAACCACAGTCTTGTGAGCAGACTAATGTGGGGGGCCCTTCCCCTGTGCTAGGATCCGGGCCCAGGGGGCTGCCTGCTCATCCAGGAGCTGGGCTGAGCCATTCCCCATGACCCCATGCCACGGAGAGGAAGGCCAGTGCGGCAGGTCAGGCACTAGCCATGGGAACTGGGTTCTCTTCCTGGCTTTGCCACAGCCCCCCCAGGGCCCGTGGCTGCAGCTGTCCCTGGGCCTCTGCGGCCTGACTGTGCGCATGGCCCTGCCTGCAGGGACCGGCTCCCAGACTGTGCAGTGCTCAGACACCCCCAGTTCTCGCCGCTGACCCCCCGTGGCGACAGCCATCGGGTGTGAGCCCGGGCCAGCTCCGGGGCCATTCAGAGCCTGTCTCCAAAGCCTCGTGCAGCGCCTGGCGTGCGGCTTGTCCCCAGGCGCTAAGCACAGGACTTGGAAGCAGAGGCTCCATCTCCTGAGCTGCTCCGGGCTGTGAGGGTAACCCAGGGCACGGTCTCTTGCAGAGTCCAGCAGCAGGTGGATGAGGACTGTTACATGCAGAGTGACACCTGCTTTGAGGACCAGCACATTTACGGCAACACCCAGCATCTGGACGGCAGCTTCTCCCCACCCCACGACACTGAGGACGTGTACATCATCCCGGACCAATGAGCCCTCCGCCCGCCCGCAGCCCTCCCACCTGGCTGCCTGGAGGCACCCCAGTCCCGGCTGTCTCCCAGGAACACCCTGGGGAGCGGGGTCAGGCAGCAGAGGGACATGGGGGGACAGATGTGCCCGTGTGTCACTGTGCAGCACAAACCACTCACCGGGTTTGCAATTACAGCAAAACCCCTCTGCAATTGCTTCCCACCCTGGGAACTACCCTGCAACCATGCCCTGCTTGAATGCAGACAGCTCCGCTTCCCCTGCAGTGGGCATGGAACTTGTTCCCCCTACAAAGGAGAGCTCCCCACGGGGGTTGCAATCCTGCCTCTGCATCAGACTGCAAATTCCTCCCAAGACAGCTCCCGCTTCTCCAGCCAAAGTACCTGGGTCTGGCCTGGTTCTGGGCCACACAAGCTGAGCCCCTGGTGGGACCCAAACACCAGCAATTCGGCCTCCCCAGGGCTTCCTCTTCAGCTGGGGAACTGAGATGGGGATAAACTTATGGAGGGGAGGCAGCACACAGCCCACACGGGGAGCATCCAGCCATGCACTGCATGGAGCTCGCTAACCTGCCCAGCCGATCCCCAGAGCCACACGGGGTGTGAGCAGGAGAGGGCTGAGAGCCGGAGGCAGGAGCGTCCCAGAGGCAGAGGGGTAAGACCTGGCCTCGTTAGAAAGGAAAGACCCAGGGCTCTGGGGCTCCAGGAGTTGGAGGTGCCTGGAGCACGGCCCAAGGCAGCCAGGCTCCTGTGCGTGCTGGGGGTTCCTGGGGTGGGAGGCACCTGCCCCGCATGTCTATGCTGCATGCACCAAGCTCAATAAACAGATTGTAGCCATGAGCCAACACGCCGCAGCGTCGGCCCGCGCCTCCTGCTCATGCGTGCTGGGTCGGTAGCTATGCTGCCGGGCAGCTGGCCGGGGCCATCCCCTCCCCCACCGGCGCAGGTCCTGCACGTGCTGCCCTGGCAGGGCAGCCAAGCCCCATTCATTCATCTCTAGGCCCAGCACCCCCAGATGCCCAGTCCTAGGGGCACAGATCAGCGCCCTGCCCCGTTCCTAGGGCCTGCATGTGGGGAAGAGCACCCAGGGCCTGCATTACCACACACAGCCGCCCGGGGGCGCCAGAGACCACCTGCCCCCGCTCCCATGGCTGCTGCACCAGTGTGGGCTGTGGGGGGGCAGGGGAGTGGGAGTGCCTCGGGGAGCCCCGTGGCCGTAGGACTCTGCAGCCGCGGCGCCTTCGAGCTGGGCCTTCACCACTTGCTGGTGCAGCCCAGATCTGCCTCGCGCTGAGCAGCTATTGTGGGATTCACACGGGTTATTTTTACAGGCAAAGTCGCTTCCTGCCCCCTCCCCCCCCACTCCCACCCCCATCCCACTCATTCTTGATGCTTCGCAGCTCTCTGCTGGCGCCTCCTGCGGGGGGCTGAGGTGAGCCGCTTCCTGACCAGCAGAACAGCTGCAAGCCACACTCCCGTGTTAGCTGCAGCGCGCCAGGCTGTCCCAGGGGTGGGGGCACGAGGCCCTGCAGCCAGGGGGAGGGGGCAGACGTCCGGGGTGCACTGGCCCGTCCTTAGCTGCTCCCAGCTGCCCAGCGCAGAGTGCAGGGAAACGGGCCCACCCCAGGGAGGCGACTCGCTGCAGACCTTCAGCATTTGGCTCGAAGCTTCTGCCCCAGCTCCCTCCCCCCCGTGCGATATCATCACACTGTGAGGTCACAGGCCTGCATGTGACATCACACTCGTTACCGTGGCAGGGCACGGGGTTGGGCTGGAGGACGGCTGCTCTGGGGCGCTGCTCAGCTCCTGTGGCGAGGGGAGCCTGGCACACACCCGACGCCGTGGCTCAAAGCGGGTGCTGCTGGCTGGCCATGTCCCTGGACGGGCCAGCGAGCTCCAGGGCGGCCACATGGCGCCAGGCCACAAGTCACGCAGCACTGGCGCGGAGAAGACGCTGACACCTCCTGGCTGGAGCTCAAAGGGGAACTGGTCCCAGCTGCAGCATCTCATGCCAGAGCTGGGCCGTGCGAGTGCGGGCACAGCCTCGGGGCCCTTGCCAGACATCTGGGACTGGGGTTCACCCCTGCGCAGCATGAGGCTCCACGGCCCTGCCCCATGCACCCCGGGTGGGTGGCACCCCCTCCGCAGAGCTGGGAGTGTTGGTGCCCGGAGCAGAGACAGCGTTTCCTTCTGGCTTGACGCTCCCCTGGGTGGCTGCACTTACGCTGCTCTGCTCTGAGTGCTGCCCTGGGGAGGGTGTGGGGGGGTAGGTCCCCTTGGTCTGGGGCTGACCTGCTTCCGTTGGGTTTGGGGGCGAGCTGTTAGGGGCCCTGGAAACACTGAGGCCATTTGGGAGAAAACACAGCCCGAGCACAGGGCGTGGGCTCAGACGCGATCCCATTTGAGCCAATGGCAGCTGTAGTCACAGCCTAGTGGGGGGAAGGGGTATAAAGGCCAGGCTGAGAGCCAGCTGGGTCCTGGAGAGCATTGACCAGGGCCCACAATGCAGCCCTCCCCCACTGGCTGCTTTGACAGCAATCATAGAATCATAGGCCTGGAAAAGATCTGCCGGGGTCATATAGCCCAGGCCCCAAAGGGAGCTGGGGGCACATGACACAAGGCAGCCCTTACCCACCACTGAAATGCAACCACCTCTGGGATAAAAGGGGGCAGCTGCTTAAGATGTCCCAGCATTTTAGCACAAAGCCCAAAGAAGAATTCTGTCTCTGATGGACACCATGGCAGGGAACGTGCCCCCACAAACTGCACTTTCCCTTGCCAAGGCAGCGCACGGGTGCCCGGGTGCGCCAGACCACCATGGACGCAAGACCAATAAGTGCAGGGCACCGTGCATCAGCTCAGCGTGCTACGGATAATGGGCTGGGCTCCCTGCACCTGCACGGGGGGCCAAGGGCCAGGTGCCAACTCCTGTTCGCAAGAGGCCTGCTGGGACGGCCCCGTGGAGCGTCACTTGGCCTTTGAAACAAGCCCTCTAGGGTGCTAGGTGCAGCCGTGGCAGCGCGGGGGAGGGGAGCATTACACACGTGCCTCCATGGGCGTGCGGCAGAACCGCTGACACTTCCAGCACATTGGCACCTGGGAGGGGTCGCTGACCTCGGCAGGTTATTGCTCAGCGCTGCACAGGGGCCGCCGGGAGCCGCAGCTGCCGGGGAGGGAGGGGAAGATGCTGGCGTCAGCTCCCTGTGGCCTTTGAACTCCCAAGCACAAGCCTGCCTGATTCCCACAGGCGCTCTGGGCTCCCGGTGTGGCTGAGCCACTAGGCCAGCTAGCTCTGCTCAGCCTAGAGTCAGGTGCTCGCTTGGCTGTCCCCCATACAGCACGGGACCGAGGGGGGGCAGGCCAGGCAGGCGGAGAGCAAGCTGGACCGCTAGCCCTCGGTCCCCACCCACAGCCCCTATTCTCCCACGCCCCCTCTGCCAAGAGCACCTCGACCCGCCCTGTGCCTCTCCAGAGCAGAGATCTGGGGCGGGGGGGAAGGACCCCAACCTCCCATGAGCTGGGCTGCCGGTGATGGAGGCCAAGCTGGGGGCTGCGGGCAGGAGACTGTGGGGCTTTGGAGGCTCCCGTGTCCAGGCTCCCTGCTTGATGCTAGTGAACGGAGCCAGAATCGTCCCTGAAATCGGTCCAGCGGGGAGGGAGGTGAGGGCGAGCACCCCCTTCCCAGCCGCTGAGCCAGTGTGGATTGGGCTACCGAGGGAGGTGGTGGACTCTCCATCTTTAGAGGGGTTTAAGCTGCGGCTCAACAAAGCCCTGGCTGGGATGGTTTAGTCGGGGTTGGGCCTGCTTTGAGCAGGGGGTTGGACTAGATCCCCCCGGAGGTCCCTCCCCACCCCAATGTTCTACGATGCTATGACTGCTGCCCTGCCCCCAACCACCCCACTCCCTGGGCTCCCCCCATGGCCCTGCCGAGCACCCTGTTTCCCATTACCTCACCCCCGCCCTGCTCCAATACACCCCATGCTCTGTGACCCCAAGTTCTCTGGGATCTCCGCCTGCCCCAGCACCCCAGCCCCTGCTCCATCCAAGCTGCAGGAGCAGGGGGTGGCCCGCTGATCCAGGCCGGCTCCATGGCAGCTGGGAGACACGTGCTGCTACGGCTCCATGCGCTCACGGAGAACAGCAACTTGGCGCTGCTCGTGCATTGCAGCGTGCAGTTGGCTGGCGCACAAGCTGCAGGGGTGCTGGGGAGTGTAGGCTGGGGGGGGCACACAGCATGCAGCTCTGCCACACTGGGCGCTGGGGCCCCCAGCCATGAACATCTGGGCTGTCCCCTCCCCCACCCGGTTCTGCTCAGCCAGTTTTCTGCTGTGCCAGGGCGCCAGGGTGGCATCTGTCAAATCCCATGTGTCAGCCCCCCGCCACCCCTCACAGCAGTCCAAACCACACCGCAGCCTTTGCCCTCCATCACCGGCTCAGAGGGGTCAAGCCAGACCGCGCATCCCCCTTTCCTACTGGCTTCCAGGGACACGGGGGCCTGGTCGCTGCTCTGCCCCCAGGGGCTGCCCCGCTGGCGTGGTGGGAAGGTGAAGGGCTGGGTTGCACTTAGGGCTGGATCCTTCAGGACAGACAGTTCCAGGCAGAGCCGCCCCTTGGGACCCCGCTGCAAATGCTGATCCGCTCTGGGGGTCCTGAGCACCAGGCCAGGTAGGGGAGGAGGAGGCGGCGGTCTGGGCTCCCCGTGCCTGCGTCGCACGCCAAGGGAGAGACTTTAAAGCAGTGCTGGCCCTTCGATCCGCTGGGCCTTTGTGCCCGGGGTTTGCTTTGCACACCGACCGTCCGGCCTCGTCCTTCGGGGGCAGAGGAGTCTGATCGTAAAGCCATAAACTAGCAGCTTAGAACCAAACCCTGGCAGGGCCGTGGGGAAAGCAGCTGGCGTAGCCGAACAGGTGAAGCGAACGAGGTTGGAGGCCAGGGCCGAGTCCCGGCTCCCGGCCAGGAACACACCGGCCTTCGAACCAAGCTCTCCACAGCCTCGAGGCCACAGAGCCAGCGTGGGGGACACGGGGGGAATGGCAGCATCCAGCCCAGTGAGCCCCGGCGCCGCCAGGCCAGCTCCCGCCCCACACCAAAGCCTTGCCGATGACAGTCAGAGCCAAGTCTGGCAGCAGGGTCACCCCAGGGCTCTCTGGCAGGCGCCCCAGGCAGAGCCTGCCACATCTCCCAGGTCAGGCTGGCTCAGAGGCTGCGTTTCCCGGTTAGACGTGACCAGGGCTCTCTGCTCTCAGTTGCGCTAGCCCTGCTGAGCCCCAGGGGTGACATCCTGCTCTTGGGGGCCTCCTTTGCCAGCGGCCGGCCCCGTCTCAGGGCGTTGGGCGGGGAGGGCGCCATCGCTCGGGGCTCAGCACAGTTGCCTGCGCTTGCAGCAGCCCTGTGCTGAGCTGGCCCCACGGCTCGGGTCGTGGGACTTGCCTGCAGCAGCGACGCCAGGGACGGCCAGTGACGGTGGGTAGGGGACACGCCCCCCACCCCCCGCCTGGGAGCCCCACACAGCTGCAGGAGACAGCGAGAGACAGGGATGCTGGCCTGGGGAAAGGCACGGGCAGTGGGTATTTGCCAGGGGTCCCTGCTCGCTGAGGGGCCGCTCTACTTTGCACGCTGCAGGGCCACAGCGCTTCTGCATGGACCACATGGGCAGGTCCGTGCATCTCAAGCTGCAGGGGGGCCGCTGCCCCGCCCTAGCGCTTTAGCAAAGCCCCTCTATGCTGACATTGTGAATCCAGCTCCACGAGAGGCCATAGCTCTCCCCGCACAGTGCTCGCTGGCCCCCCGGCGCCTGGGTCGGTACAAGCAGGAGCAGATACTTCTCCCCATCTGCACGCTGTAGTTATACAGTAGCAATGCTGCAGCATAGACCTGCCCCCCTGCCCCCAGGCAGGCTTCTCCCAGCAGTGGGGGCAGCCACCTCCATGAGAGGCGGGGGCCAGGGCAATGAAGAACTCTGAGGTGAGTGAGTGGGACCTGGGGCAGCTCAGTAGAGCTGCATCTCTCAGGCCGGTGGATTTTTCACCCCCGAGAGGTGGTGCGATACCCAAGCAAGCCCCTCGTGTGGACCATGCAGCACTGCACAGGCAGCAGGAGTGGGCAGAGGAAATTTACACTAGGACGTTAGGTCGGTGTAACTGCGTCGCACGGGTGTGAAAAGTCCAGACCCCTGGACAATGCCGCTAAACAGACCTAGGCCCCAGCATAGACAATGGTACAGCGACCGGAGAAACTGCGGCCTCTTGGGGAAGGGAGGAGCAGCCTCGCATCAGCGTAACAGCGGCAGCGCAGCAGCGATTACATGGGGCCATGGCCCAAGGCTGTGTCTACACAGGACACTCTTCCACTGACGGCGCATGGCTTTACTTGGGTGCTCAGCTCTTCACACACCTCAACGCTGCAGCTCTGCCAAAGCAAATTCCTCAGGTAATGATACAATAGCCTGCGACTCTAGAAGGGCAGAAGCAGGGGTCAAGTTACGGTCGCCTACGGCCCTGCAAGGGGCCAGGGGGTCTGGGAAAGGTGGATCCTGAGGCCCAGCTTTCTGACGGGGCTCGTGCTGCTTGTGTTGACCCTGGCTGTGAAATTGCTTGTTGGATAGGAAAGTCCCTTGTTAACCAGCCTAGGCTGGAGTCTGCAGCTTGTGTTTTTCTTTCACCTATAACCTCAGGTTTCCAGATCCTCCTTCTGGTGTTTGTTTGACTCTTCGTCTCAACTTCCATTCACTAAACTTCCCTTTGGTTTTACTATAACCCTAAGAGCCTTGTGCTAAGCAAGCGCTGAATGGGCTGCTCCGCATCCACGGGGGCAGTGCATGGTGTACTCCGTGCGTGTCCAGAGGACAAGGGGCAGGGCATGGGAGCGTAAGGCGGGGGGCTGGGGGTACAAACTGCTAGCCTGCATTCGACAGCAGCCCTGAGCACGGTGCCTGTGTTGCCAGTAGCTGCTGGCTGGGGAGAGTTGCCCCGGAGGGGCACAGACAGCTCCAGCAGCGTGGGGCAGGCCCGTCTCCGTCCAGCACAGAGAAGTGCACGCGGCTGTTCCTGGTGAGGTTTGTGGCTACACTTGTTCTGCTTGCGGCGCCACCGCTCGGGCGCTGCTTTGAACCCAAGCAAGTATCAAACAGCAGCTGTACACTCAGGCCCACAGCACAGGATAGTGGCCAGCAACACGCCGCAATTACCAGCCCCTCTGGTGTCTGCGCTGCAGCCGTGCAGCCCGGCATTGCTTTGTGCTGGGCCCACGGCCATCGGGCCAATGGTGACACACAGTGGAGAGCCCTGGAACCAGAGCTGCAGCCGGCAGCCCCACACCGTGCTGTTTGCACGGGCGCAGGGCAAGGCGCAGGGCAGCCTGATTACGGGAAAGCTGCCGCAGACACGGGCCCCGGACACACGGGCACTCTGGGGAACTTGCACACTGCCACGCATTTCTACTCTCTAGCAACGCCCCGTACCTATCAGTAGGAGGGGCTGTGTCTGTCTGTCTGTCCCCTTGTGGGCGGGATGGTTAATACGCCCCCAATAGGAAGGGGGCAGCTGGCTCCAGGGAGCGGCAACAGCTCTTCCTCCCCAGAGGGGGGAAATTAGGGCATTTACTTTCCCAAGACACTCCCCACGGGCCCGGCATGACCAGCCTGAGGCCCCCAAGTTTGAGGGCTGGTGCTGTGGTCTGGAGACCGTGGTTCCTAGACCAGGTGGGGCTGGCCTGCTGGGGAGAGGAATCACCGGTGGTGCTGGGAGGAGATGGGCCAGCCCATCTCCTTCAGCCCCAGCCTTCGCATGCTGGATGCGCACTCTCTGGCTGCCCTTACACGTGTGGGGTTGGCCCACGTGCTTGCCCCCTCACCTACTACGGTGCTTTGCCAGCCAGCTTGGGATCCCGCCACCGCCCAGGCAGCTGCTGGCTCACGCGTTCCCTCAGCCCTGCTCTGCTATCTGGAGTTATCTGGAGTTCCTCGGCCTTGGAGCGTGGCAGGTCAAGGCTGCATGCAAAGTGGCACCACAATTTCAAGGACACAAACAAATCCAAGTTTCCAGGGTGACTCACCCAGCGATTAGTCATCTTTACTCACCTTTCTGCACCGGGGGTGGATGTGCACTAGCAAGGTTCTCATCACGGCAGAGGTGCTGCAATTTACAACGTGCTTTCCATGCAAGGCTGGCCCTGCCCCTCGTCATGTGGCTGCTGAGACCCAAGGCGCTGGGGAGCGGGCAGTGAACGTGACAAGGGGGTGATGCTGCCCTGCCAGGGGATGGGACGGGGAGGGAAGCCAGGGGAAACAGAGAGAGCAACCCACCGACAAGCGAAGGGGGAATAATCTGGAAGGCTGAACCCAAGGGGTTAAGGCAATGTCAGACTCCAGGGCCAAATCCAGACTCACGTCTCTGGACACGTCCCATACGCCAGCCCCCCTGGCAGCGGGCCCAGGGCCAAATGGCAGGCAAGGAACCCACCCTGCCTGCTTGCTGCCTGGAAATGAGCCTGCCTGGCTAGCACTGGGGCAGCATATATGGGAAAACGCCGGCAGCTGCCTGTGCTGGGAGAAGGGAGCGAACCTCACCTGCGGCTGAGTGCACAGACCCACGGGCCTGGCTCCTGAGTGTGAGAATCACTGTCACCAGCCCACTTTCATTGCTCTTCTCACCCACATGAGCCTTCTCTTGACAAGGCCTCCCCAGCGCTGCTGGGTGCAGCCCCAGCGTGTCCCCAGTGCGTGGAGGCCCTGCCCACTGGCAGGCACAGAAGCAGCTCTCCGAAACCCAGCGAGGGGTCAAGCAGCAGCCGGTTCACAGGGCTGTTGGTTCGGGAGGCGGGGCAGTTACTCCCTGCAGAACAATGCTGCCGATGTGCAGCCGTTTCATGGTAAGCAAACATGACCTTCCAGGGTTACACCTGCTGAGGAGTGGGGGCCGCGGTAGCTGGAGGTGTGGGAATTACCACCGCAGGTTTCCCTGGATCGCAGGGGGGGCGGCCCAGAGCGAATACTGGCAGGGAAGGGTGGGCACCCAGGGTGGAATTCCACCCCCACAAGGTCTCTCCTCCAGTGCCCCAGGGGAGAGGTCCTCCAGCCTTATGGGAACCAGGTCCCCCAAGATCAGAGTGGGGGAGGGCAAGTGGCAGCCGGTTGCACTTCTGAACAGAACGGAGCAACCCTGAGCAAAGGAGTCGTCTATACTAGTGCTTTCAGCTGCAGGGCTAGCGGGACACGCTCATGTTGATGCAGCCAGGGTCTCTGGGGTCTCTGGGGTCTCTGGAGCCATCACCCATGGCCCTGCAGCTGACTGGGACAAGCCTGACCTCACTCAGGAGAATGGATGGCTCAGGCACGGGCCCCAACACAAGGGACGTTCACTCCCAGGGCAGCCTGGGCTGCAAGTTGTTCCCCGTCGCTGGCCTGCGAGGAGTGAGTGCAGCTCCCAGCGAACAACGCACGGGCCCTGCCCAGCGCTCACAGAGTGGCCAAGGCCTGCCTGGCCCCGCAGAGCATCCCCGCAAGAAGAGGAAGGCTGACGGGTCGGGTGAGGGGGAGCAGAAATGCCTAGCTTGGTAGATACAGAGAGCTCAGGCTCCGGGGCTCTTTGCAGTGGGGTTTTGCCCTTTGCTCGGCCGTGACAGAACCAGGCTGGGCCCGTGTGGCTATCAGGGAGAGGCGCACAGCACAGGCGGCCCTTTTCGCTGAGAAGTTTATTTGTTTCTGCTATTACAGCAACATGTTTTTATAAATATACCAAACCAGGACCCTCCCCTCACAATAACCCACAATAAGTTAGCAATAAATAAGGGGTGTATAAATCACCTCTAATGACAGTGCACATTTCGCTCAACTCTTCAGGTGAGGAGCACAGCAGCTGAAGCCTGCATCCAGGCTGTATCACTACGGGAGGAAGAACCTATCTAACAAGTTAAATACTAGTTTAAATAATGAGAAGGGGGGAGGCAGGCTAAGTTACCATGGGGCATCGGGATGTGACCCTGCTGGGACCGGCCCTTGGTGACCACGCTGGACCAGACAAGGCTGCCCTAGGGGCACCTGGAGCCACATTCAGCCTGTTCAAAGCTGAGTAGGACGCAGGGAGAATTAGAAATGAACAGGCTGGTTTCCAGGTGTCTGAACTAGAAGCCGGTAGAATGGGCCCCGCTGCATGGAGAGGGCTTTGGCTGCTAAGGGAATGACTGTAAACACGCCCCCGCCATTGCACCCGGGCGAAGTCTGCATGCGACGGGCTGTCTTTGAGAAGCTCCGCCAGGGGCTGCATCTCTCTGCTCTGCCCTGGGACTAGCAGGTAACGGCCTCTGTGGCCAGGAGCTGGGGTGGGGCAGCGTTTGGTAACGGGGCCACGCTCCACCGAGCTCCTCTCCAGGGCTGGCTGGGTCATGCTTGGCCGCCCTCCGGGGGCTCTGTGCGCCCTCAGGCGCAGTGG
Source organism: Mesoclemmys tuberculata (assembly GCA_007922155.1). NCBI lineage: Eukaryota > Metazoa > Chordata > Testudines > Chelidae > Mesoclemmys > Mesoclemmys tuberculata. Next base: position 12,923,707 of record ML675700.1, read on the forward strand.
CACTTGGTGACAAGCATGTCCTCAAAGAGGGTGGAGACGAGTCTCCCGTCACTGTTGTAGTGCATGAGCACCATCGGGTCATAGCTGGCCGGCACGCAGCAGGGGGCAGGCGTCACTTTGGACAAGGTGTGCATCTGGGCTTTGATCTGGGCATGCATGCTGGCTGGCTTGTAGTTGTGAGGACAGGACCCCTCACAGAATTTCATGTAGTAGCTGTTGGGGGCGATCACCCAGTCGGACCAGCCGATATCCTGGAAAGACACTTTGAGGGACTTGAGGCAACATTTCCCGTCACTCTTTCTGCATTCCTCATCCAGCGCCCTGGCTTTCCTCACCCTGGAGCCCACATGCGCCTGCGTTTCCACCTCGAGGCTCAGCATTTCAGCCCCCTGGCCACTTCGCTTGGTGGCCAGAAAGGCAGAAACGTCTGCAGCAAATACCAGCTCCAGGTGGAGTCTTTGCTCTGAGCTGGCTGCCCACTGCCGGACAGTGGCCCCCAGGTCCAGGCTGAGGGTTGAGGTGTTGAGTGCTTGGGAGAGCAGGAATTTGGGGCGCCCCAACTTCATCAGCTTGTAGAGCGCGACTCGAGAAGGCCAGGAGCCATTGAGTCTGGAGACATCCTGAGGGCCAAGACACTGCTTGAAGAGTCTCAGCTCAGCTCTCGTCACGTGGAGCCCCGGGGGGAATGCCTTGGTCCTGGACAGCATGAGAGCATACCGGTACCTGCTGTGGATGTCCTCATGGCCGGCAGGGGCTTCTATCCGGTGCTCCACTGCAGAGAGAGGAGGCAGCGCAGGGTTAACAGGGGCCTTTCCACAGCACCACTCTGGAGCTGCTATGAACTGCCCCCACCACTAGCACCATCTGCGATTGCCCCAGGTGTGTGTGTACAAGTGCCTGTGTAAGCCAGTCCCTGGTAGTGCAATGCTCGGAGTGCAGATTGCCCACCTACGCTCCGTGTGCACAGCTCCCAGGTGCTCACAGGACAGCTGTGGGGAAGCCCCGCTCTATAGGACTCGGCTGTGTGCACAGAGCTTCCCGATGTCACTCTCCCCACATGCCCACTCTGACAGGTGCTTTCCAGCTCTATGCCCAGCACCAGGATATTAACACCTGTGTCCTCACAGCACCCCTGGGCAGCAGGGAAGTGTCACAAGCCCCATGTTACAGCTGGGGAAATGGAGGCAGAGAGTCTGTGGCAGAGCTGCAAATAACTCCCCGGCCCCCCAGAGCCTTTGGCTAATGACCGAGCCTGTGTCGCAAATGCCGCTTCACTGTCACAGGTCGGAAATGTGCAGCCAGCTCAAGTCGCCCCGGCAGGGCCCGGATTTCCATCTCCACCATCCCAGAGCTGAAGCTATGAGGTAGCTGGGGCAGGGAGAGCCAGCCTCTAATGCCCAGCTGGCAAGGAGAGTCCAGTGCCCCTCTTCGCCTGGTCATGGTGTGAGCCTGCCCCCCACCCAGCATCAGCAGAGAGCTGCAGCTTTGCTGTTAAGAGTCTGATGGTTAAAAGCTTTAATGCAAGAGCCAAACCACGCCCAGGAGCAGTGACACCAAACTGGCTGCAGCAGCCCTGGCAGAATGCTCCCAGCTTCCCTGGCTCGGCTCTGCACGCATAGCAGTAACACCCAGGCCCGCACTCACAGGAGGACACGCTTTAACCCTTGCTGTGTGTATGGTCTGTCTCGCCAGCCAGCAGCCTCTGCATCCTACACTGGGGCTGCATAAGGCGACGCTGGCGTGTGCCAGAAAACTCAGCACACAGCCTGGATGCCACTTGGAGCCTGGATGCCACATGGGGGTTTTGCCGGCTGGCTGCCTGGGGCGGAGTCCTCGAGCGAGGTCCCTGGCCCAGTGCATGGGATGCAGAAGTACTCAGCACCTCTGAGACCAGGCCAGCCAAGTGTCCGGACCCAGGTTACTTCACCTCTGAGGCAGAACTGGGCGCACACTCCAGGAGCCAGTCCTGTGCAGTAACCGTGGGACCCTCCAGCGCAAGCCGTGCTTTTCAACGAGTGCACCTTCCTGGGAATGGGCCTTTCAGCCCCTCACTCCCAGGGTGCCCTCTAACCCTGCCCCACACTCTGACAGGGGGAACGTGGGGAGGGGGAGGGAGGGAGACCTGGCCCAGCCTGGCAGAGAGGTTTGCAAAACCCTGGTCCCTTCACTTTCCCCTGCCCCACCTCTGCATTTCCTGGCTGTGGGAGCATCGCCAGCCTGAGACATACAAAAACCCAGAACCAGGCCCCAAATCCAGGGATTTAATAATAGATTGTTGGAGGCTTTTCATTTGTCTTCATGCTTGCAAGTCATCTGGCTGCTCTCTGGTCCCAGCCCCCTCCATCAGTGCCAGTCAGCCACTCTTAGGCCCTCGGCTCAGTGGGCCACTAGAAACTGCCTGCCTTTCCACCGAGATTTTCACAAAGCCACTTGGCCTTAAGTAAAACCAAATATCACAGGAGCGTAGCCAGGAAGAGAAACAGAAACTGAAACATCGTCTAGAACTGGCCCCTTCTCGGCATCTTTGTGTTCTGCAGGGAAATGGGAAAGTCCTAGAGGCAAGGCAGAGTTCGGGGTTATGCGACCTGCTGGTTCTAAGCCAAACGTCCTGAAAACCTTTGGGGAACCAGCTGAAAATGCAGACGTGTCTTGGGACCCAAAGCTCCAGCTGCCGCCCTGACTAACGGGCCCTGCCGCTGGAGAGCCAGGACCAAGTTGCTTCTGGGTAGTTTAAGTGAGCAAAGCTCCGGCGTCAGAGCTGCTGGCTGGCCCCAAGCTGCAGGAACGGGCTCTCGTCAATGTGGGGCATGTGGAGCCATCAAAGGCAAGACTCGATTCTGAAAAGGCTTCCCCAGGGCTGCAGCTGCTTCCACGTGAATCCGCCCCAGCCACTCTGCCACTTCTCTGACATGGGAGCAATTTGCAAAGGGAAGCAGGCAGAGGTCAGAGACCACATGCACCCAGGAGGTCAGCCAAGGGAAGAGCGCTCGCTCTGGCAGCTGCATTGCAAGGCTGCCTGACCCTGACTAGCCAGAGTCCTGCCAGGAGGTGACCCTGCTCCTCAGGTGTGCTCCAGGCACCTGGGAAAACAAGGATTGGGCAAAGTCCCACCCATCAGGCCTGTGGGGACCAAGGTGGCGGGACCCTCACTGCATTTCTTATTACCTGGATTGTGGTAGCGCCCAGAGACCCAGGCCCAGCTGGGCACTTACGCACCCACACGCCCCCCATGCAATCATCGTGCATAGGAGCAATGGTGCTGAAGGAGAGGGGCTGGGCGCTGGCTGTTTTTTCTGTGTGGCTTCCCTGTCTTGGCAGTGATGGGCCAAGCCTGGGTGGGGATTTATACAGCCCCCTGCCACAGAGCCTGTCCCTGCCACCTCAGCCATGTGTGAAAAGTCCCTTGGCAAGTCCCCTGGGCACATGCAGCTAGAACCAGGCATCACCGAACGCCAGCCCCCTGACGTGCCAGGACTCCAGGCAGCTGAGAATTTTCACACCAGCCTGGGGCTGGAGCCGCGCTGAACTGGCCACCCCTTGGGGGTTTGAAAGCCCAGGGGGCATCGCTCACCTGGGGGGGGAGGAGAGGGCTGCCCAAGTGTGTCAGGGAGCCGCACTCGCATGCAGTGAGGGGGTGTCAGGGCCCAGGCTGAGCAAGGGGGTTTGGCTGTGTTGGGCCAGTCCAGACCCAGCTCCCAGCACAGTGTGGTGCCCACTTATGGCCATGGCCTGGCCCCTGGGACCACTGCAGCCCTCGCCCTAGCTCCTGGGTGCCGCTGGCAGGTTCCTCTGTACTCCCAGGGCCAGAGGCAGCGTTTTCACAAGCGCCGCAGGAGGTCAGCGCCTTGGAAAGTTCACCCCGCTGCTCAGAAAGCAACTGAAACCAGAGCCTGGCCCAGCTCCCTGGGGATGCTTGCTGCTCTTACAGAGCCACAGGGCTAGAAGGGACAGCGAGGGCCATCTAGTCCAACCCCTGCCAATAGGCAGGAGTCGTTGGGTCTAAACCATCCCAGACAGATGGCTATCCAGCCTCCCTTGGAAAACCTCCAGCGAAGGAGCTTCCATACCCTGCCGAAGCCGCATGGTCCATTGGCCTCCTGTTCTCACGGTTTGGAAGTTTTTCCTCTCGTTTGGTTTCACTTACGCTTTGGAGTCAGGAGGTGAAGCACCCTGGCTGGGGCTGCCGTCTGGCTTTCTTCCCTGCTCCGATTCCCTCTCAGCTGGGTGAGTTTCTCTCTGTAGAGCTGGTGTGCTCTCCTGACCCCATCCTGGTCCAGCTTCTGCCACAGCACGGGGGGCTTCTGCATCCCCAGTCGGTCCAGGATGCCCCTTTTGATTGTTTCTAGCTGAAGCTCGTGCTCGTCCCAGCCATGCGGCCGCAATTCCACGCCGCAAACAAGCAACAGCAGGCAGGTGGCGGCGTACCTGAGGTCCTGCAAGGAGCTCTGCATTGTGAAATAGGACAGGCAGCGGCAGCGGCGCAGAAGTTGTGCAATTTCGGGTGATATTTATAGAATGCGATCGACACAGAGCTTTCATCAAGGGCTGGGAGGGAAATGAATGAAATGGACCAGACCCGGCTTTATAGTAAGCTGAACCTTGTCCTCCACGCCCACCACTCACTGTCTAACGTCACTGACGAAGTAAACACAGATGCAGCCAGACGATGTCCCATCCCCTGGCCTGTGGAAGATCAGCTGTAGTGGAAGAGCCACTCTCCCTTTCAAGGCACTTTGCTTAAATTTATGGGAGAACTTTCACAGCGCTCAGGCCTGGTTATTTGCGATCTGTTTTGCAGCTATGGAGACAGGAGCAATGACTAAGAACCAAGAGATGTTTCTCCATGGCCAGCTCTTGGAGCTAAACATCTGCCTTCCATGGCCCCTTCTCTCAGTTGACCTGGTGTGTTTACCAGGGACTAGGGGAGTCCTCTCGGGGCTGCATCTGGTACAGAGTTGTGGGAGTGCAGCCAGGCAAACCAGTCGGGAGCAAATAACTTGACCTGAGCCTTCCCTATAAATCATGCACCTGCACCTTCCCCAAGCTGGAAGACATCCTGTTAACGCTGCTGGCCAACTCATTAATGTCTGACCTTAGTGTCATGTAACCTCGGTGCTGCCTGGAGGAGGGGTGACAGAAATGGCAATTTCCTCCAATGGCTTCACAAGACCTTATTGACTGAAGTATCTTTGGGGTCCATTGCTTTAGGGTGCAATGTCTGTGTCGTGTTGTGGACTGGGGCTGCATGTTCAAAGAACTACAGTGAAACTGCGCCAGCCAAGATTGGACATTGGGGGTAATAAATGTTGTGGGTTTCCTAAGAAATACCCAGGGAGAGGTTAATGCAAATTCCCCGCTTCCGGCTATGTAAAGTCCTCGTCTTTCGAAACTACTCTCTGGGGAGGGTGATTGTCTGCTGATTACCTGTTCCCGGTGACGGGCGATCAAAGGGCCACGCTGTATAAAGCAGCCTAGGTTCCGGCTCTAAGCGGAGACAGTTATGAATGTGTAACTACGGGGAAAACTCAGGGGTGGGTTTTGAAGGACTGACACCTGACGGGGGCAAACGTGGAGCTGGGGGTGGCTGCTGGAAGTGTTTTAGCTTGCCTGTCCTTCTACTGGGTTCCGCGTTTCTCGTGCAGCACTTTCACCTTCAGAGAAACGTACTGCTTCGACCCGTCACCCTGGGGGATGCTGGCCATGGGCTATGCAGAGCCTGCGGGGAGAAAGAAAGTGCAGCCGCTGGCCGGGGGAGGCAGCCTGGCTTGCTGGCAACATCAGTGTAACCAGGCAGCGGTGCCCCCTGGACACCTTTGCTCAGGAGGGAGAGAGACATGGGTCTCTGCCTAAGAGAGCTGGTAGCTGAGGAGTGGGGACCCTGGATGCTGGGACAGCAGGACACAGACCCACAATTGACACTGGCTGCCCAACCTGAGCTGCCTTAAAGGCTCCCAGGTGCAGAGATGGGGTGGCTCAGTGCTATCTGGGAATCAGAGCCCCGCAACAGACGTTCAGGCTGGGCTGCCGGCCCAATGGCACCAGTGACTCTTGAAAACTTGGCCTGCAAACTCTTGGTTCCCCTGTGACCAAGACCTACTCGTGACCTACAAACCAGCGCTGGCTGGCTGAACTTGGGGCAGGCTCCATTTTTGGGCACGTGGCTGCCACTCCCAGTGTCCAGGGAGCTGCTAGCACCAGGGTTGCAGCTGCTTTTTTGAGATGCACCCATCATTACGTGTCTCCCCTCCTCCACTAGCCCCGAGCTGCCTTTCCAGCCAGCAGTCATGCCGGGGCCTGCACGATGCCTCCTTTTAAATAGTTGAATTCGAGGCCATTTCCTAAAGGGGCCTTCAGAGCCCAGTGCGCATCACACAAGAAGCGAAGCAGAGGCATGTAAGCGTGGGAGTCTGCGCGGGCTGGGGGTGCCCATGTGTGGCTGTGGGTGCAGGCCCATCGGGGTGAGCAGGGTCTCACTTTCAAAAGACGTGATAAATTCCCTGACTGGTTTGTGAGCTGCTCTCCCCTTCCCCAGGGTCCGCGCGCCCCTCAGACACCAGCCAACACCCCCAGCTGGGAAAGGACCGAGGCCAGATCTCTGGGCTTCAGCTCCCCGCACGGACACAGAGAGCCAGCCCTGCACGGAAGGGCTGCCCTCTAGCGCCCATGAAGGACACGTCTCACTTTGATTTTGGAGGGCTCCAGCATTGCCTGAATTGAAGCTAAATGCAGGTGGGTCACTGAGCACCTGCGCAGGGATGCCAAACCCCTCTATTTAGGCACGTGTACCCAAGGAAGCTCAGCTTCGGCACAGCAGGTCCGGGTCTTCGCACAATTCCTGGTCTTTTACCCAGTTCCACATCTGGAGCGTATTCAGGATGGAGCCTAGCTGCTGAAGCTGTAGGAGAAGCCTGGCAATCTCCACTGAACAGCCACACAGGACTCCTGGCTTCTTTCCTGGCTCACGGACGAACTGTGGCAAGTGCACAATGCCCCATTCTCAAGGGGGGAGGGGAAACTGCAGTGACTCGTTCACACACTGCTTGCTGAAAGGCACCACAAGGAAGGCAAAGGCTTGTTACTGAAGTCATGGTCCACACAAGCTGCCACGCGTCAGAGATCACACAACTGTGGACAAAGCAAGGGCTGAGACCCAGAGCTCCAGGGCTCTGCTGTTTGCACTAATGCAGACCATGGGGTACAAGGGGGAGGCCACGCTCTGTCTAGCAGTGCAAAGTGTGTGTGTGCAGCAGCGAGGGACCAGGCTTGTGCACTTGCAAGCAGCAGGAGAGGTCACTGAGCAGTGGCAATCTGCTCAGCCCACAAGAGGGAGAGAATTGCTGAATCACCACGGAAGACACGACACGGATGTGAGAGAGACCCAGCTATTGGCAGGCTGGCACCTAACCTCGTTTAGGAACGGACACAAACCCTGCTATGGCAGGAGCTTCACTCAGCCTGGCGGGGGACTCTTCCCCTGCTTTGAACGTCCATCTGGTTCAGTTATAGCTCCTCCGGGCAGAGGTAAATTCGTGGGCTACAGATAAAACCCCAGGGCCTGCGTCTCCCTGCCCCAATGTCCCTGAATGGCACGAGTTAAAGTGAGAGGAGTGTGCTCTGCAGCCACACACTGCTCTGCTCAGCGAGCGGTGCCAGTCCTGCTGGCTGCTGTCAGCCCTTGGTGTGTTTTACAGGGCAGGAGGTTTGAAGGATGGCGCTCGGGGGGGAGGGGGGTATGCTTAGCTCTGGGTGTTGTCTTTAGGGAGAAGATTCACATTTCGAAGGCACTGGGTAACCAGCGGCAGGGCTGCCCTGACCATGCTGGCCAAGGAGCTTTCAGAGAGGTGGAGAACGGAGGCACAAGAAAGGTTGCCCAGGGCACTGGCTTCCTCCAGTATTGTTGCTTAAGAGCCACATGGACGTTCAGGGCTTATGGCTAAACATCACTCTAACTCGCTCCAGCGAATAAAAGGCCAGGTCTAGTTGTTCTGCAGCCCAGGGAGCCCTAGCTGTTTAGATGATGTAGGGGCCACCAAAACCAGAAGAAAAGTACTTTGTCTTTGCCCCACTTCCTCTCTCTCTTTCAATGTGTGCAGGACAAACAGCTGTTCCTGCCTCCTCCCCCTCCACACTGTCTGCTCCGTCCCACTCCAGCCTCTCTGGGAATGACATGGATGCCACAGGGCCTCTACTCTAAACGCAGGTGAAGAAAGGGGAGAGCGGATGATAAGAGGGAAAGCCCTGGAGCATGGTTACAGTGAAACCCCAAAGCTCCCTGTTTCATTTGAGTTGCAGATCACTGAGGACCACCATTTCCAAGAAAACCAGGCCCCGGTTTCACACGAGGTTGAGTAGTGGTGCTTTGGCCTGGAGGCCTTTGCCAACCTGAGTGTCACCAGCTGTAACACGGGCACAGCTCGGGAAGCAGCACTGCATTGAATGAAAGCACCCATAAGTCCGCTTCAGAACGTTGGCCAGCACGTAGCCAGGGAGGCTTCTGGAAATCCCTGGATGAGTCACAGAGAAGCTGGAAAGGGGCCTCTTACAGGACGCCAAGTTCAATTCGTTCAGAGTGGAAAGCACGTCATTGCGTGAGGTGAAGAATTTGGGTTACCAACGCAGTTCCGCAGGGTACAAACAGGCATTGGGTCATGAACAATTTATGTGCAATACTGGACATTCTCATTCCTTGGATAAGAGGTGGCAAGCTCTAACTATTTTAGTTCTGTTTTGCAAACTGAGTGTTTTCAAGGTGCTGAGGTCTTTGCTCGCTGGTCCTGGTGCTTCCTATCCCATGACTGAGGTATGCTGACTAACGCTTAGGGCACTCCAAAGTTTACACCCAGCCAGCTGCTCTCCGAGAGGCTGAAGCCGCTGATTTACAATCCAGGAACAGCAATAAAACTTGTGTCTTAATAGCAGCATTTGCAAATGCTCAGTGACAGGCGATGAAATTCCCTAGTCTGGCCCGACGAGCATGTGAGAGAAGTTAGCCTCGTCTGTGATTCACATGGACTCTGTTGCACTCGTAACAAATTCAGTTCCTGGGCCCATCTGTACAAGATGTTTATAGCCAGGAGGCACAGATTTACCCAACACCATTTCTCATTTAGAAGCAAGTACCTGCCCTGGTTTGAGACTGATATTTAGAGCCTGACTGGGAAAGGAGTGGAAGAAAGAATCTCTGCAGCTAGTGCAATTGCTCCAGCTGCATGTGCTGCAGGCAGGGCCAGTGGAAGCCCTCCCTTCTTTCTGAGGAAAGTTGGTGGTGGAAGCAAGGAGATGGAGCTCAAGTTTTGTTCTGACTGAACAGCCTAGTGGAGTATTCTGGGCCCCCACCCCAGGCTAATGGCCTAATGAACACCTAGAGGGACGTCCAGAGGGAGCACGCAATAGTACATTGCATCTGAGCCAGGAAGAACCTTAATGCCGTGTGTTCCCCATCCACCTCAGAAGACAAGAGATATGTACATGGCCTCTATCCACCCTGAGTGTTCCCCAGACACAGGCTCTAGAACAGAGCCATGTGGAATCGTATTACTAAGTTAAAATAAGAGATGACAAAGGGCAATGCTCGGGGTGATGTGGGAGAGGACTCCAAAGCCATTACCAAAGCCTATTTGCTACCTAGGGAAGTGGGCCATGTCTTAGCTTGGTCAACAGACTCAAGATGTCTCAGTGGCTCTTAGAGTAACTCCAGTCAGGGCAGTCCAAGGGGTTTTTAGGGCAAATGTTCTTACTGTGTAAGGTACAGTTCCAATTGTGCAAGCAGATTATCTGAACCACAGCAAAGACTTCATCTTTATGAGCCTTCAATTGCTCTCACCTGGGTCTCTAAATCAATGGTTCTCAACTGGTGGCTTGCTGGCTGCTTGTGGCCCAATCAGCACCCAGCTACGTCCCGTATGACATCCTCAAGCCATACAGGCAGTACATATATTGTGTGGATGAGGCCCATGTAACACACAGCGCTACATATGCAGCCCACAATGGTAAATAGGTTGAGAACCACTGGTCTAAATGTATTGCTCATGGATGGAGGGAACCCCACCCCACCCCCCAGCTGCTGGGCACAGAGAATTCTGACCAGTGCACAGCAGCCCATGGCACCAGGCAGTGCAGAAAAACTCAGCTCACAGACAGGAGACAAACGGCAACTTTAGGTAATCCCCCCCAAAGCCACTGGACATGTTGGCCCAATCTTGTTTTTATGAAACACATGAAAGAACAGAGCCACAAACACCACCCCCCACCAAAAGGCACTTCAGCCTGATACACTGTACCTTTAATCAACAGCTACAACCTCAACTGACTTGTATTGTCCTACCCTCTGAAATGTTCACTTCAGTCTTTTAAAAATATTCATTTACTCTCTTAGGAACAAGAGATCCCAGATTTTTGTCTAAACTATTCTCTGTAAGTCCTTCATTCCAGTTTGACATGGTTCCAAATCCTATTATTCAGTGATAATTCAAGTCTGTCTTTACTGTTTTAAGACTATTTGTAAAACCACTCTTGACAATTTTATCTGTTGATTTTACCACTTTCAGAATATTTGTAAAAATCCTATTTTATATGTGCTTAAGTATGAGAAGCCACTCTGTGAAATGTAATTACATATACCTACCTAATTGTGAAAGATGCTTGCAATAATGAAGTAATGTTTGCTTTAAAAGACATGAGTTCTTTCAGCTAGGAATCTGCACTGAGTGATTGGCCTGTGAATGGCTGAGCAATTGAAGTGGGTGTAGACAGGGAAAGTGATTGAACAATTAGTCTAAGTAAGGGATGTCCAAACACAAAGAAAACACAAGCCCGACCACAAAGGTTTGAGGGAGGAAGAAAAGGAGGGAAGATAATAGCTTTTACCACTCAACTGGCCAAAGAGGAGACCACCCTGATAACTTTGGAGTCAGCCCACTTCAAAGGACAACCATGTGGATCACACCAAATGCAGATGCAGCACAACAGAGCAAAAACCCATAGACTTACATGAGGTCTTTTTCCTATAAAATGGGACAGAAAGATGAAGGCTGGAGGTTCAGGTCTACACCACACACCACCCAGGAGTACCGATGCGCATCGGCAGAACCTTGCTCTTCACACTCCTGCTACAGTCACCTGGACAGTGGCTGCCATGAGCACCAAGAGGCAGGTAACTACAACATCTGTGAGACCCCTATGTATGTCTGTCTGTCTCTGTGTATGCCTGTCTGTGTATACGAGCGTGAATGAAGGTACCAGCTGAAACGTGTCAATGAAGTACACTTTGTTAACAAGAGTCTCTGTATGTGCAACCACTAAGTCAAGCACAATATAGATACTGTTACAACGTTGATCCTGTTCTCCTGGTATTTGCACTCGTGATACTAAATTTACCAAATTTTGTATTCACAATAAACGTGGCTTGTTGCCTTATCCCCTGGAAAGATCCTGACAGTGAGTCAGTCAGTCAGTCTCCGGAACTCAACGAGCTGCTTGGATGAGGGAAAAAACCAGAGAAACCTAGCCATCCCTCAAGCTGGGGAACCTCCCTCATTGCAACCACATGCCACATCAAGACAGGGCAAAGCGTGCTGGAGCCTGGACTGTCTTGTGCAGGGATGCCATGGCCGGTTTTGCATTCCCAAGTCACTACAAGGTGGAGTTCTTGTAAGCAAATAAACTCCCTAGGAGACAATGGGGGGTCTTGACTCCCTTCATTTCCTGCGCCTTGTGCCAGGTGGAGTCGGCAGCAACAACGGCCGGGTTCTGTATCTAGTGGCTCCTCTTAACACCACAACGCAGAACCGGCTTGAGCCCCACTCAGTGATCTAGGAAAACTTAACCCCTGGTGCCTCAAAGAGGTAATGCTGCCCCTCTCCCAAACCCTGAGCCTGGGCACAATAAAATACAGCTTTGATTAAAAGGGAAAAAGGGACCTGGCCTTGAGCTGGGAAATCACCACAACCACAATTCAAAAGCATGAGAACAAAAGCCAAAACATCCCACAGTGCATTGGGCAGTGTCCTTTGCCTCAATGTCTCACCTTGTGAGGTGAAAGTCCAACAAACTAATGTCTCTAAACACGCCACTGCCCTGTCCCTGCCCTGCACCCTCTCGCCGCTTGCTGTCAGAGGTGTGTTCCCAGGGGCTCGCCTCCAACTCCAGAAGAAGGAGTTTGAACAATGCCTCTGCTGCTGCCACTCCTGCACCTGGCTCACAGCTGCATCTTGTCTCTGCTGCCAGCCGCTGCTGCATTCCGAGACTCCACCTGCAAACCTAGCTCCCGGGGAGTTTAGCAGGGAGTGGGGAACCTCATTACCCGTGCAACTTGTTTGTCCTTTGCTGCAACGCTGTCCCCACGCACGGCCGAAGGCTGAGCCTGCGGACCTGCTCAGCTCCATGAGTCACCGTCCACAAACAGGGACCCTCACCTGAGTCTAATCAGCTCTGTCTTTCAACACTGGAGGGAGCGGGTCAAACGGTGTCCAGGACTCCGTGGGCAGAGCCCACACCACCAGACAGAAACATCTGACTGCACCCACTACGATTTGGCATCCTTCTCCTCTGCATGGCAAGTGCGTTCAGATCAGGCTGGCACCCTCAAGTCAGGGCAAGCTAAGCACAGTTCTGCTGCCCTTGGCTCGTGCGATCAGGATAACGCTTAGATACCCCTGCATTCGAATACGTGATTTGTAACCCAAAACCAGCCAACTGCTACACACCTCGGCAGAGTAGGCATGTCTGTGCAAAGACAGTCTGTTCCAGAAGTCTTTTCTACCAGCTCATCGTTAGATGTCCGGGGAGAGCTCATTCAGACCCTGCTTACACATGTAACGAGCATCCATTCGCATGAAGGCAAAGAACAGAGTCCTCAATATGCTACAGGCTAAATGGGGACCGTGAATTGTCAAAAGATAAGGGAGCAGAACCAATTAGGAAATCTTGTCATGTTAAGGTATCAGGGACTGGCGGTTGGCTCTTGCATTGTGGGCATTTAAAAGGTTTGGAAGACCAGGATCAGGCCACAGTGTCAGCCACAGATGCCATCTGGGCTTGACATGGCTCTTCCCAAACTTTGACACACATTTCGTTTCTTTCTGCTGGAAAAAGTCTCATAAGAGGAGACTCCACTCTCACCAATCTCCAACCTCTCCCGCTTGCATGGTAACACCAGAGCAGCAAGAAAATCTACATGGAGGAAGTGGGGACAAGAGAGGTGGGGAGGACTGTGGTATCTGTGACGTACAGAGATTTGGCCTGCAGTGACCCACACCACGTGTGTTGCACCAACTGGGAAGGGCATGTGTTCAGCAAAAATATTTGCTACAGCAGCTCTAATAAGGGAGAGAGGAACATTATTTTCTTTGGCTCCTGTGGATGTTGCACAAGTGCCTCGGAGCATTTAATCAAAGTTTGTCTCAGTTCTACAGGGAAAGCAGCATCTCTAGTAGCAGGATTTATGATGAACATCAAGAAAGTCTTTCCAACACCGAGAGATATTAGGATGTGGCATCGTCTCTCACAGGAGATGATGGGGCACACACAAAGTGTTCAGAAAGCAGACTGAACAAAGCCAAGGGAAGTGTGGTGTATTGACTTGGAGAGAAACTGATGACCTACGAGATCTTTTGCAGCTATAATTTCCATGATCTGGATTCAAAGGCCTCTTTGGACTAGGTCCCTTCATTTTCTAATATTTTTTTCTTTTCACGCTTTCAGAAATATGACCCAGATTTGTACTGACAGGGCAGAGAACTCAGCATCCACTCAATTGGCATTTTGCTTGCATGAAGACCAGAACTGGGCACTTTTTAAACCTCAGACTCATTTGGTCATGAGGCATCACTCTAATTCCTCCTGAGGAAGGATGTTTCAGTCAAGTAATGAAGCTGTCTTCATGTAATGCTTGAAGCCAAAGGGAGCAAAGCAAGTTACAAGAAAGTCCACACTGCTGAAGGACAGGAAGACCGTGTTTCACCTAACAAGACCCCAGATAAGCCTCATGGTCTAAGACACTACTTAGCAGTTTTCTTGGTCTTCTACTATCCTGTAGATTAATTTACAGGAGGCAGCTTCAGCAGATCCCCTAACTATAATTCTTCTTTAAAAAACCCCAAATTAAATTTGTGAATTTGAAATTAGAGAACATCTGAGTCTTCAAATGGGTTCATCCATCTCATTGCTTATGAGCAGAATATGGTACACGGAAAAAGGCCTGCCCTCTGCATAAAGCCAAGAAAAAAGCAGGGGTCTTCAGCTTCTGTCCAGAGCTGTACATGAAGAACTAAGGTTTCAGAAACAGGACGTTGCTGCCTCTTTTGCCAACTCAGGAGACAGTTACACGTGAGGTTTTTCCAGCATTTGCTCAGTCATGATGAATCTCCGCAATGGAACATTCGCTGACCTTTAGGCAGTTCTAAAACAACCACAGACAAGATGAACCAAGTGGGTGTTAAACAGTTTTTATCCTGCTGGACTCTGAGCAGGAATCTGTCTGCTTTCTTTTCCTTTCCAGCAGGTTGACAGCGTTTACCAAAGATGATGCTTATGTTTTCTCTAAGTGGAACATTTCTCACTTAACCGCACTCACCATTAAAGAAATTAACTTTCATCCCCAGCATTCCCTGTCCATGCAATCCAGAGAAGCTGGATCAACCTTCCAACCACCAAAAATAGAAACCCTGCATAACATGTTCCCTCAGCTGCTGCCCCAAACACCTTTCTGATATTAACTCTTTCACACAGAAGTCTTGTGCATCCACTCTCAGCAATGAATGTCCTTCCCGGTCACTGACTTCGGACAGGACTACACAAAAAGCAATGCTAAGGTGTGTCAACCCATTCTTAGGACTTGCTGTCGTAACAGACCTTCACTCCTGTCATCAGGTGTTACCCTTTTTGGATCTGTGCAGTTAGCCAACGCTGTGGAGGGGGCAGGGGGAAGTCTTGCATGCTGGAAATGGAAGATGGAGTCAGGTATTTCTTTGATGCAATCTTATTTATTTCCAAAGAATATATACGAAGTCCTGATTCCTGCTTTGTTCATGAAAACTAGACAGCAGGAACCAGTTTCAAGCCCTTTTCAGCCACCCCTTTACCCAAAAGGTCTCTCAAGGTTGTCTGTCTCTTTAGCTTTCAAGCAGTCATCATTATTTACATGTTCTCCCTCAGAAACCTTCACTGTATACAGTTTCGGTGCTTCACTTATTTCAAAATCCCAAAGCTGCACAATCTACTTGGGACCCTGCCTCCCTGCATAGAAATGAGGCACCTGCACTGGACAGAATCCAGTGGGAACTGAGTGCATAACTCCCTTAGGCACCCAGGAAAATCCCAGCATGGGCTCCATGGTCTGGCATACCCTTTCCATCCCCATCTGGAACCCACAGCACAGTCCATGGTATTTGAATATTAACTCCTGTAAAACATGCAGATAATCAGCTCATTCTAAATCCACTCTAATAACCCAGTGGATTGTCTGTGCTATCATTGTATGTGAAGTTATGGAGTTTTGCTAGGTGTGTGTTACTGAAACATGTTGTGAGGTTGGGAACAGCAACAGCCAGCCTTTCAGGTCTAACACTGGAGCAGCCAGACAGTGTTAATGGATCACCAACACCCATCAGGGAAAGAATCCTCTATCTCAGAAACCGTACACAATGAAGGCTTCTGAGAGAGAGCCATACACATTGGTGAGTGATTGCCTGACCCATGGGGGCGGGCCCCCACAGCACAAGCATGGATCTTTCCAGCAAGCTGGAAGAAACTCTAAAAGAGGGGAAGTGACATCGCTTGGTCTCTATCTCTCCCCACAACCCCACACTTGGAAGAAGAGTCTGGAGGAAAAGACTCTGGACTGGGGAAGGTTGGTCCCCAGCTGGAAGGCAGTGCAGCCTGCGCACTGAGGATCTGTCGTGTAGCTGCGGAACGGCGGGCTGGGTGTTAACCGAAGAT
The DNA here is from genome assembly GCA_007922155.1 of Mesoclemmys tuberculata. Taxonomy (NCBI): domain Eukaryota; kingdom Metazoa; phylum Chordata; order Testudines; family Chelidae; genus Mesoclemmys; species Mesoclemmys tuberculata. The sequence goes on from ML675700.1 coordinate 12,939,643, forward strand.
TCGTTGTCAGCAGAATGTAATTTTCCAGAATCAGCTGCTCCACCATCATGTGCATGTAAGTGCTGGCTAAAGGACACTGGTTCTTTTGGCATACTGGCACCAATATCCCCCGAGCAGGGACTGGTCTCACAGACTCATCTAGTGACCAAGACCACCTGCACAGCCGCCTACTCCATTATACTTGGGCTGCAGGTTTGCTCCCTACAACGTACCTTACACCAGAAGAGTGTGACACAGATGGCTCTGGGTTCAGGGGAAGCCTGCCTGGAGCAGGCCTGAGAAGGAAGAGGAGACTTGCGGTCTGGTAGGGAGGATGGTACCAAGTGCATGTGTACCAGCACTTGGGGTCCTGCTGATCTACAGACCCACCCCACAGGAACAAACCTAAGTTATCATACTCCGCCCATCACAAGTGCCCTCAGAGCACTCTGAATGTTAAATTTTCAGCCAGCCTGGAGATATGAGCCGGGGTCGTGCCCATTTAACAGATGAGGGAAACTGAGGCTCAGTGGGGTTAGGTTAGTAAGCCCAGGGTTGGACCCTAGGTTTCCTGATGCCCAGTCTGCTGCTGTAATATTCACCTGTACTTACCTACCTCCTAGGGGTAGTTTATACCTTTCTTGCAGATGAACTGAGCAGAGACGTTAAGCAATGTAAGGCACGTGGATGCTGTGGTGATTCTACAGCTCTTATGTGGGCCACAGAAAGTTGCTAGCATAAATAGGAAGGCCTCTGTTCTCGTCCCTAGATGGTGCTTGTCCCAGGATAAACACTTCCAGGTCAGGATTGACACAAAAAGCTACTGACTCTTACCTTTAGTTTAGGCTGGGTTGAGGCAGGAGGAACTACTTCCTCCAGCATGTATCGGAGGGCCTGGGCAGCTTAGAAAGGGGAGTGTACCCAACACAGAACACTGATTGGGCTGATTCCTGGGCACAACCAAGGACCTGACAGGTAGCAAACGCCAGGCCTGAGGAACTGTCACTAAGCTCTTCAGAAAACCTGAACCATGCCAAAAGCCTCTGTCAGGGCCCTAGGTAGGCTGGTGCATGAATGTGCACACAGGAAATGAGTTCTACAACATAGCATTAGGTACCAGGGAAGAGCCTGAGAAAGACAAACGCATGCAGATAGGTGAGGTATTTATATTTCAGAGGACAGAAGCCAGACAATGAAGTTTCCTTAACGAAAAAGCTGTGGAAATAGCACTCTACAGAGCCAAGGGCCAAACAAAACTAGGAAATGGTAAATCAAGGCACTGTCTCCCAGGAACACTCATCCCACCTCTGGAACAGAAAGCTAATACCAGCAATTCCTTTCCAGTGCTTCAAAATCTGTAAGAGCAATGGATGATGCAAGAGCCGGTGACCTGTGAAACAGGATCGGCTTGTTGTAAGTGAACAGCAATGCAAGTGATTGCAGGCTAAATGCTGTTCCTGAGGCATGTGCTTGTGCACACCTCCAGGAAAGGGACCAAGGGGAAGGGTTTATCATACGCTGGGGCTCCAAGGATGCAGGAAATTCCAGCCATTCCCAACACCAGATCCCACGGCTGCATTTGCCTTATTGAAGTCTGGGGAGCCCGTCTCTTACATTGTAAATAGGGATGGCTCTGTCGTCTTTGCCGAAGATCAGCTTTGACTTGTGAGCCAGGAGTTAAAAAATCCTCCTCATTAAAAACCCTCAGCTAGCAGAATAAAATCCAGCAAGAACCACTGTGCATCTTCCGCTAGCTCCCTGCGTCTGCATTCTAGAAAACTGCTCAGGACTACACCAAAAATGCAAGTCGTTTCCCAGCTAGATGCCCATTTTTATTGGCTTGCTCTTATTGACACTGGTGAGATCAAAGTAATTAAAGATGACAGTAGAAATCCTTAATTTGGTTCCCATTGATTAATGTAACAGTGGAGAAGTTACTATGAAATGAAAGTTACTGTGAATGAGAAGAATCCAAGATAACCATGCTGTATGAGAAAACCAAACCAGGATCTGATGCCACCAGTCCTACAAGCAGCAGCAGAGGCATTAAACAATGAGAAATAAGAAAGCTCTTGGCCCTGATGCCATACCATATGGAAGTGCCTGGAGAAAGTAGGCGTGAACATACTGACACAACTGTCTAATTGCATCGTGAGGACTAAGAAGATGCCCGATGCCTAGAGAAAGAGCACTTTACTACCAAGATCTAAGAGAAAAGGAGATGTACAAGATTGGGGTAACTGCTGCAGTATTAAACTCATAGGCCACACAATTAAGATGTGGGAGAAAGTTATTGATGAGACTACGAGGAGAAGTAAAAATCAGTGACAATCAGTGTGGATTCGTGCCAGGCAAGTCAACAATAGATGCTATATTTGCATTAAGATGGCTTGTGAAAAAAGAGACAGAAAAGACAAAAACCCTGCACATAGTATTCATCAACCTTGAGAAGGCTTATGACCATGTTCCAAGAAAAGTCATCTGGTGCATGAGAATGAAACAGATATCTGAAGACTATCTCAGACTTGTCCAGGACGTGTACGGTGGTATTACCACAGTTAGGCAGCCATGTGGAGAAACGGAACAGTTTCTAGGAAGAGTTTGAATACATCAAGGCTTGGTGCTAAGCCCCTTTCTGTGTTCATGCTGGTGTTCGATGTACTTAGAGAGGGATGCCGTGGATGATGGTTTTTGCAGTTATGTTCTTGGGGGAGAGCAAAGAGGAAGTGAATGGTGATTTCGAGAGATGGAGGTTCATACTTGAAAGAAATGGCATAACAATCATCAGAACTAAAAGTACATCTTCTGTAGATTCGATGATACCTTTCAGGAAGGCAACGAGGCTGAACTGGGCGGGGGGTGGGGGGAGGAGGGAAAATAGCCATTACCAAAAGTAGAGAAATTCAAGTACCTGTGTTTGATAGTACAGGATAATGGTGAACTCAGCAACTAATAGCAGATACCAATGTTTTCAGTTCTTTTATCGTGGGTCTTTGCCACTCTATATATTTTTCTCACCCTTCTTTGTTTCTGGATGGGTATAGCAAACTTTCCAGAACTGGAAAGGCATGGGCTAAGGGGAGATAAGTGAGCAAAATGCTCTGCGATAGGAGAATGCCTATCTAACTGACAAGATCTACAAGACAGTAATTAGGCCTGCAACTGTGTGTGGCTCCGGGTGCTGAGCACTGAGAAAAAGGAGCAGATCTTGAATAGAGTGGAAATTAAATTGTTAAGATGGAAGCTTGGAGTTACAAGCACGGACCATGTTCAGAATGAACAAATCGCAAAGGTGGTACCAGTTGTGGAAAAGCTGAGGGAACCAGGGCTAGATGATTTGGGTGTGTGAAAAGAAGATCAGAAGAGTATCATAGAAGTATTTGATTAGCTGCCAAGGAACTGCTTCAAGACAGACTGGAATGGGGAAAGACCCCATATAGATGGGACTAAGGCTAGAAGTAGTTGTAAGATAGCTGATCCCCTCTCCAGAGCATTCTCAGTAGCCCCAGATATTTTGAGGAAGCTTCTGAAATTCTCCATTACCATTTCTTTCACTTACAGTAAGGGGAAGTAACTTGTATGGTATATGATGAATTCATTCAAGGCTGTTTCTTGTCAGCAACCCACAAGAGACCAGACTGAAAGCACCTGCAAGGTATGTCATCAGCAAAGGTAATAAAAGTAAATGAGTAACCTCAAGACATCTCAGAAAGAGACGTGGATAGAATTAAAACAAAGTGACCTAGTGCAAATAGTTTGTGACAGCCTCTAAAGGGAACTTTTCCTAACTGAACTGGTAAGAGATAAGCAAAAGATGGACATTTGTATCTGTGCCACCTTCCCATCCCCAGAAAAACCATCTCATTTTTAGTTGTTGATCTCAAAGCGCTTTACAAAGGAAGGTGAGCATCATTACACCATTGCACATATGGTGAAACTGTGCCATAGATGGGGACAGGACTTGCCTGAAGTCAGCCAGCAAAAGGAAAAATAGAGAATAGAGCCCAGATCTGACACTCACCAGGATAAGAGATGCATATGAACTTCCACTGTATTTATAGAAGAAAATCTTATCAGCCCAGAAGCTGACGTTTCACTGTTTTTCCATAGATCTTGCAAAAGGAAAAAGAGGCAAAGTAAGTAAGACAGAGCACTAAGAAAGGCATGTGTATATTTATTAATACTTTGTCCTTCCATAGCACCTTTCATCCAAGGACCTCAGGGAGTCACAGACATAAATGAATCCTTGCAACACTCTTCAGACATCTGCTTCCCACGTTACTGACAGAAACCACTGGAACAGGGAGAAACCTTGCCAAGAGCAAGTCAGTGGCACAGCTGGGGAAAGAAGCTAAAAATCTCAGCTTCTTACCTCTGCAGACTCACCAGGGCTGGCTTAGCATTGACTGGGACTGGCCATCACTAGGGTTTGCTGTGCAGGGAGCGAAGACATGATATTGCCAACTGCTTCTAGCTTCTTGAGTTCACAGAACTGCACTGACGATGTCTTTCAATAATAAATCGCCATCTCACCTGGCCCTCCTCTTTGGATCGAACTGGTTTACCAGAGGTGGTCAGTCTCAGTCTCACGGAACTCAGTAATAGCTACGTTTCCCAGTTTGTGACATTCTTCAGGCTAAAAGCAGGTCCCTTCCAGACGATATATGGTGGCTGCTGCATTCCTGCCTATGCCTGTGCAGTGTTACAGGAAGAAAGTGGGCATTGCTACCACTGTCCTGCAAAGCAGATATTTTCACGTAGTTAGATGATTCGGCCTGATAAGGCAGCGACCCACCCTATTCTTCTGTCAGTCCAGCAGAGGCTGCTTAGATTGAATATAGATTGGACGTAGGCAAAATTAGCTTTTTTTGAACATTGAAAGCTAGAATCTTGGGCATAAACAGCTTTTAAGTTAATGTGACTTTTAAACTGTCACTGACAGAAGGGGGAGGTTCCAATAACGGCTCTTACACCACAACCCTGGATTAGCCATATGTTAGCACCATCTAGTGGCTTTAACACAGCACATACGCTATCGACACCTTTAGGATGGGTCTACAGATTATTTTTTCCCCCATAAGGCCTCCCCCATTACACTGCTAGTGGGGCAGCTCCACAGACAGCTGCGATGGTGGCAACACTAGGATAAATCAGCAATAGCGTGTGCTGCCAGGTTGTCTAATGCTGTTCAGATCAGGCCACCGAGATAAAAATGCTGGTGGCCAGTCTACAACACAGCTTCCATAGCTGGTGTGGCTTTAGTTAGAGTCTAAGAACAGAGCTCAGAAAAGGCATGGCTTGAAATAGGATGTCCCCATTTGGTCATGTGTAATCCTCACTGTTTCCAGCATTAGCAGCTCATTTTCAAAGGTACAGGAGGCAGCTGGAATCCATGGTCTGTTGGAGGTAGGCACCTAATCAATAGTTTTATGAGTAACTGCAATACTGTAGTTCTTCCAACAGGCTGTTCAGCCTTCATGCTCCACAAGGTGTTACTCCAGGACTGTAGTTTGCCAGAGCGAGGACTCTGAAAAAAACCACAACTGACCAAAAATTACAACAAACAAGCCAACCACCCACAACAATCTCTCATATTTTGGTAAACTCCTTGTGAAGAATTTGCAGCCCAGAGTAAGAGCCGTATTTAAATTCATTGTGGCTAGTTTTTAGTCTTGCCAGTTTCTTTAATGCATGCTTTGCAGCATACTCCTGTTAAATTCGGATTAAGAAAAGGTCTGTGGTTGATGAGATAAGCTGGAGGCGTTTCCAAAGAAGTTTCATATGCTGCATGTTATTTTGGGATGGTCCCACGCTTCAATTTCAGACAGAAGTTAAAAAGGTGACTGACTCAAATCCTATTTTCCCAGTTTCCAGCCACATTAACACTTCTGGATTCATTTTGTGAAGTTCTTTGAACCCTGGCAAATAGTGGACATGTCTGGCTTTTGCGTATTCTCTCTATAAATATCTGTCTTGATATGCTAGACAGGATGTCTAATAATACATTCAGTGGTATTCTTTTACATGCAGAACGTTATATAGGTATTTATACTGCACTCACCATGAAAGGTTTAGAGGAATATGGGAACTAACAGGTGCTCAGTGTAGATTAGGTGTCAGTCTCGTGACAGAGAGGTTAGGGTGTGTTTGCTTAAAGCATTAACCTAGGAAAACTAAAGCAGAGAGATGGATCCAATCTCGAGGAAGGGAGCTCCAGAAACCAGGGGTCAGCTCTCAAAAATGTTCTCCCAAGTCATTGCTTTGTAAACAACAATTTTCCTAATTGAATCAATACACTGGCATCACATCAATTGCATTACTGGATTTATAATTAGAACCTCTGCCTATTGCTTCCAGGGATTAGTAGTCACACAGTGCCATGTTGCAAGTTTCAGGCTCAGAGACCTGTTTGACTAGATTTTGCCTGCTGAGATTTCACGCTTGCTACTCTTACTGAATTGATCCGGCTGCCAAACCTGTGCAAGAATCATCCTAACACCCCGCGAGAGGGGAAGGGCACCACACTGGCAAGTGTCCACAGGAGACATTTTAATGTTTAGAAAGCTGTAAACAAAAAATACACCATTTTTACATAAGTAACATGCCAGAAACAGGTTCAACAGATCCCCGGCTTTATGTCCTACATCATTCCCCTGTACACCTGAGTCAGTTTTCTAAAGAGCCCTACGCTAGTGCCCAACACAATGCAGCCTGTAGATACTACTGTATACACATAACAGATTGCAGAACAACACTCTCAAAACACTCTTTCCTATAACATTACACAAGTCTAAAGAAATGCAATGGAAGTTTAAAAACAAAGTGATTCCAACCATACAAGAGGGCATCTCTGAGAGAAAGTCCTCAAATAATTTGTTAAAGAACACTACAAGGCAAAGAATTAACTCATTTTATTTACTTTGAAATATCAGTTTTAAATTTGCAATTACAGAGTCCAGTCTAGCAATGGCAAGCTGAAAGTATGTTACTATTCATTATTACACAGCCCTTTTGTGACACACTAGATTGTTTGGTTTTACAAGGCACTGCAAGAAAGCACTGAGAAAAACAGAAGCCCCAACAAATTTATAATTGTAGCTCCAATAGTCCTGATAAGCACACCTGAGAGACTTGGGGGAAAAAAGAATTTGTATCTGATCACAATTAACATAGAGGAGGAAACATGAAGTGCCCACCTTGAAAGGTTGAGCGATGCTGTAAATGCATAAACAAGAGACATCTGAACAGACAAGAAAAAATCTGAATAAATCTGACCAAGAATTCAGCCAGTCTGCTGAAGACCAGTGAACAAGTAAGAATGTGCTGTGTGCACAATATACTTAGAAAGCAAACTACTTGCTATTCTCATTAGACCTGGATGGGTTTTGGGAAGATCTTAGGAGCGCAGTTCAACACAGATCTTCTATAGAATTTACTCAAATAAAAGGGACACTGAAAAGCCGTCAGTAGTTTCTCTCAGTTACAGGAGTCCAATCTCCCCTCTTTCCTCCGCATCCCTGTATGCAAATGGCTCATCTATTCCCATGCACAAAGTCAGTGCATTCCCAGTGAACAAAGCCCAAGAAAAGGCACTCCCTGTTTAATCAAAGTTAGCACAGGCGTTTTAATAAGCTGGTGCAATACAAAACCTGAGCCTGTATTTACATAGCACAGGATTTAAGGGCAGTGTATAATTTCATTTCCCATATTTAATTCTTGTCTACAGCAAGACACCTATCTTGCATTTCATTTTGTTTTAAAATATATCTTTAAATAGAATCAGTTTCCATGTTTCAGTAGGGTGAAGAATTAACAATACATTTAGACAGCTCAAGAGAAGCCTGTGGGTTTTTTTTTGATTCCACAGATAGTTTTATTTCTGCTGTGGACATTGCGCAAAACTGCTGTTTATTTTTACACTAATAAGACAGACATTTACTATGTCAAGCAGCGAATACTAGTTTAGAAAAGAAAATATGTATTTCCTCACTGCAAAATGTTAGTTAGGATATCGATAAATGCAATGTAACACATTCCTCTACAAGAGTTGTATTAGGGTGTGTATTTTATTTTTATATATATATATATATATATATATGTATATGTATATGTATATGTGAGAATGAGTGAGTGAGTGATTAGGAACATTTTATGCAAGCTTCTCTATAAAGTTTTGAAAATAAAACCAAACCCAGAATAAGCTAAATTGAATAAAACCCTATAAAACCACCTTTCCCACCCCAGTATTTTACTGTAAACCAGCCTTCTATCCACCATAAGTGAAACAGTCAAAGGAGCTTGGAGGGAAGCTGCTCTATACAAGCCAATTCTACCGAGACAAATGGATTTAGAGTGATTTTGAATTTAGCTACAATATCCTTGTGACAGAGTGATTCCCAAAAATGAGAAAAACTGAACTCAATATATGAACATAAACAAACATGGCTGCTGCTCTCCCTTAACCCCACATTGTGCCTGGACAGCTTTCGATGTAATGTTAAAAACACTCGTGAGGGAGCTCAATACGTATCACTAAAATGCATGGTTAGAAAGATTAGAAACATTTATGCTACAATTTAAAACCGATTCAGAAGTCACAATGGGATAGAATGAATCAGGCTGTGAGTTTATTTCAAGTGCCATTTCCTCTTGTACAACAAGGTGGCACCAGTCAGATCCATCCGTCTTTTCCACCTAACCTTTCCCCAGGTGGGGTTCCAGCGAGTCCTTCGCACTGTGATTCCTTTGATACATTGCACAGTTATGCTTGCATGTAACGTTTCACTAAATTACATGTTCAGACAGTATGAGGCTTATTGAAGTATTAACACACTTAGGTAGATTACAATTTTTTTAAAAACATTTCATTTAAAAAAAAATACTAGGAGGCTGTGCTGTCCAACAGCTAGACCACAGGCCTGGAAGCTCCTGGGTTCTTATCCCAGCTGTATCACTGATGCACTGTGTGACAGTGTCCTAGGGCACTGTTTGCCAGCTGACTGAGGCACGGAGAGGTTAGCACTGCGTGGAAGATTGGACAGACCAAAAAAATACACATCACTGAAGTCTAAATGCTACATTTGGTAGGTAAACAATATAGTTCCCTACTTGACTTATTATAAGTCAAGCACTTACAGTACAAATCCTAAGGAGATACAGAGAAGTTGTCATATTATCTCGGACCCTCGCAGCAGCTTCACAGGAAGAGTGAAATTCCTCCACAATCTAATGCAACACTGCACGGGGACAAATCCTTTCTCAACGCCAGCAGCATGAAGTTTAAACCACAAAACATAACGTTTTATTATTCTTCGTTTACATGGCTCCCAGTGTCAAAACTGGATACAGGACAGCAGCCTCTGGCCCCCCAGCAGCAATGAATTGCAAGCACTGAGCTGCATGAAGTGGCATTAATTTTAATTCATTCTAATTTTACTCCCGTTTAATTTCACGAAGTTTTATGATTTTGAACACCCTCAACTAAGTCCCCGCCTTAGAAAACTCTTCTTTCCAGCTAAATAATTCTAGTCTTTGCAGTCTCATGTCACAATGCTGCTCAGTACCTCTCACCATCTTCAGTATCTTTTTCAATCTTTCCAGATGCTATAACATTTAATATGAGGCAGCCAATACTGGACAGCACTCCACATAAATGTGAACTACTGATGTCATTTTCCCCATATTTCACAATCCTTTTTCAAATGCACTCAAGCGCAGATGGCTGCCACGCCTTGGGCATTTGACTCCACTAGTACCCCCACAATGGTTCCCAAGTCCTTTTTTTTCAGAGAATCTTTCTAGTTTAGAGTTAATCAGTACTTCCTTCCCCCCCATTTCATAATGGACATTTCCACATTTTTATTCAAGCTTAATTTCTCCTGCCACTGCAGTCACCAATCCTTGAATGAGTTTGCAAGCATCTGGAGTTTCTTAAAAATCCTCCATTGTTTTTATTAACTGAAACAACTGAGTCTCATCCATAAGCTTCACCAACTCCTTACTCACTTCCTCCTCCAAGCTTTTAGCAAGTACACAAAACCACACCCTGACCAACACAATGGAACCTCCCTTGTCCTTTCTTTTTCCGCAAACCTGATCTCTCATTAAAACAAAATGAAACCCAGCAAGCCCTCACGCCCAGTTCCTCAGCAAAGTGGTGCAGTGAATTCTGTGCTGCAGTGAATGTTACTACAACTTCACACATTTTACAAGCAGTACTAGTTATAGGTAGCAAATCATTTAAACTAACCCTGATATTTTTGGTTTTCCACATTTACTTGCTAGTTTGAAAAATTCTGTAGCTAGCAATGGGTTTCCCAGGCAAAGTTCTATTTATTAGCAAACTGAGGAGGAAGCAGACAGCAAATATTACACAAGACAGTAACTACTTAGAGTTTTTGACCATTTTTTATGGAGTAATTCCAAACAAAATATGTATATATTAGGGAACAGATATGTTACTGAGTTTACAAAAAACAGCAAAAAAACCAAAAGTATTTAATTTAGAACAGATTAAATAAAATGAGTTTAATGTCACAATTAAAAAAATTTAACTATACAAAACTTCACTAATGAGACACCAACTCTTTAAAGAGGTGATCTCCAACTAGTTATTCTCAAAACAAAAGATTATAGAATAAATTATATTTTCTAGCAAATAAAACTGATCACATGAAGCTTTACAAAAGCAGATTGTGAGGAAATGCAAACAATTAAAAGAAACAGCTCAAAACAAAGCATATTTCTGGAAATAAAAAATGTTGACACTGACATTTAGGGCTCAAGTCTCACAGTTGTTAAGACAGAACTCTCAGAAATCAATGAAGTTTTTCCCTGAAAAGAATTTCAGGAAGAGACTCAAAATGAGCTTCTGAAAGCGCACTGGCTGGGGAGACTCAGCAAACTAATCCTGAACGCAGTCTGATCCTCCTGGAAGACACCTTTCTACCTTCTCCGATCACAGACCTGGATGATCCTCCTTCCACAGTTCTATACAGCATAATCCATTATTAAACTGGAGTGGATTCCACAGACTGGAGCAAGGTACAATATCAACAGTAGCAGAGGGCCCTGAGGCTGACCATCTGAAAACGCCTTAAGACTATCTGCACTCAGCGTTACAATGGAACACTCAACAGGAAGATATTGATACAGAGCGCCCCATTTAGAACTAAAAACGTTTACCAAAAACATGACACAAAACTGGCCAATGACCCTGAACAGGAGGGCAGACAAGTGGCCCACAAAAGCAGATATCTGCCATTCCTGCCAAGATGAACCAATAAAAGTTCTGGAGGCAAGATTTAGCATCTCTGTTTAAGGACAACCTTTTCTGTGGTTTCTGGGAACATACTCTACAAGGAACATGTGGTTGTTGCTGGTCCACAAAGCCCTTTTATAAGACCATCCCATGGAGTTTCAACTCTATGGTCATTTTATCTCATTCAGCTGTGGAGCTCGGCTTCCATATTGTTTATAGCTAGGAAGCTTATTTAAGTGGAAATTAAACGGCATCAGAAATTACGTAAGTCAGCTGCTGTATTTAATGGAACATATTAATTCTTTCTTTTGAAGAGGTTCAGCAGTTAAGATGCATTTTGATGATCAGAACTGCTTACCAATTAAAGGGAAAGCTACAATTTAACATCATTTCCTCCATTATTGGCAAAAATGAATAAAATCACCAATATTTAAACAAAATATTAAATATAATAAATTACTAAACAGGACATTGTGATCTTGCCTGCCTGCTGAAAGTCTGACAAAGAAGTGGTACTCTGCATTTAATGCATACGAGAGACTGCACATTCATTTTTAAGGCAAGTTCTAGCCAAAAGAAAAACTGTGAAGAAAACTAATCTTAAATAAATCAGAAGTCTGTCTGAACATCTCCATATACAACCTTCCCGTGCAAAAGAGTTGCCTTAATACAACAGCAGAACTCTCCAACCTCTCTCATGCATTCAAATGCCAGGGGCGTTTTCTTTGTCACTAGACTGTCTGTTGGGAAGTAGCAGTAAAGTGGCAGCTCTCATTGAGAGATACTATAGTAGAATCATTTATAATTAGAGAAATTAAAATAGCAATAGATATTTCTAACAGGTTTCAAATGTAGTTAAATATCTATTTTAGTAAAAGTATTAGAACTAGTCACTTAAGTTCCTATTTAAATGGCTCCCTAAAAAAAAATGCTAGCTAGTACCAATTTAACCTTTGCTTCTGTTGTGGCATGACTTACCTTTCACTTATGTCACAATTTAGAGTCAAGGTCACACACTACTAGTTCAAATACCTCTTTGAACCTTGGCTAAAATCACTACACCCATCTTTCCAAACGCTGCTTTTGGAAAGTTCACAGGGCAAGCAGCACTTCAGACCTAGACACAATGCCATGAATTAGGTCATTTCAGCAAACAGAGGCATGAGGAGGCCACCCAGAAATGCCCATTTGAAGTGACATTTTCAAATAAAAATCTCCGTTTATACAGGGTGAGAAGGGCTTTCTTCAACTCAGTGTTTAGCTTGGCAGAATGGCGGCCAGCATGCCTTTAATTCACATTTGAGCATATTTACGTTGATAATAAACCAAGAGGTTGTAACTTAATATTTAATTTAGGGCTTGTCTACACAGCACAGCAAAGCACTCTAGAGGGGCGTGATTTGTAAAGCACCCTCTAATGTGCTGTGCATGAGTTGAGTGTTGAAGCAGGACTCTGTCAATGTGAAGTAGGTACCTTTCAGAGCTCACCAGCAGGCTCTTCAAGTGTCAGCTGGAGCACAACCCACTAGAGCACTTTGCCACACTGTGCAGACACATCCTTAAATGTTCCTCTTCCTCCAATCCCTAAAGAGAATAAACATTTACAATAAAAAAAGAAAAAGAGTACTGGGGTTTTTTAAGGTACAGAGGTAGGGTAAACTCTAGCACTGAGGTTCTGGGGAAAGAGACCCCCTGTGGAAACAGTGGTTACTAGCAAAGCTTTTCCAACCGCTTTAAGTTTGTTTTATACACATATGAAACAGTGTGTTTCGTAAAGGAGGTATATGGTTGGTCTGCACAAGGAAGGCGGTATTAAGAGCACAATACAAAATTTGGAAATATTTGGTGCTTGTTGGGTGTCGCACACATACAAAAAGTCATCCCCTCTTTGCACCTCAAAGCGCTCACCAACAAACAAGAGAAACCAAAACCATGCACCCCTACTGTTTGTAGCACTATTAAAGTCATAACAGGAGTCCACACTAATGCACTGGTATTCTGGGACTGGCAAACAGATTCAGTGCCCCTATAAAACAATTATAAATGACTCCCCGTCCCAAACAAGAATGGTTTAAAACCCAAGATAAGCCCAAGGTCTTCTAAGCCAACTGCTTATAGCTATAATTTTACATTAAAACCTATCAATTTTTTTTTTAATCAGTGAATCTTTTATACTAAGGACTACTAATCAGAAGGTGGTATTATCAATTCCCTGCACACAAACTCTGATTCCAGGTGTAAACCCTTCCATCTGCACTGATTTAGACTGCTGAATAGCTGTCACTTGATTTACAGATACCCTCTGTAGAAAACACAGCACACATTTTTCAGCCACTTTAGGAAATAAGTAGTTGCAGGTGGTTTAAAGGAAAGACTTCATATCCTTTCTTGCTTAAGATGAAATTCCCACAGGAAGAAAAGAACGTCACAGAATTGCTGGAAGTGGAATTAACTTTCACTCTCAATTCATGTTCTGTACATTTCAGACAGACTGCTTCCCCAGTACTTAGTAATAGGGAATATTTTGGAAGTGCAATAGTGGTAGGACTTTTGCCCAGCTTCAGTGTTCATGGCGACAATTGATTTTGCCTTCAGAATGCTCCAAAACATCAAGCATTTCTTCTATGATAGCTTGTAGTGCCCGACCCAGCTGTTCTGCAGTATATGGTTTTCCCAGTGGAGGCACATGAACAAAGGCAGACCTGCCGTGGCTCTGGTATAAGGAAGTATAGTAAGTGAAATCACAGAGGTATCTGTAATTTAAAAAAGTTTATTTAGTGATAAGCAACAAGTACTGTGAGCAAAACGATATGAATAAAATTGCGTGTGAGAGGCCCAGGACCAATGGCCTTTGCACAGCTAGAACTGGAAGGTTGTTACAGAAGAGAAAAGAATGGCTAAATTCATCCTGTATGGGCTTCAGTTATTGTCTCCACAGCAGCCAAACAGGTGTTAGAGGCTCTCATGTCATTCTCATGCCAGCTGTTCTAGTGTACCAAAGAACTTCTCCCCAGAGAGCAAACCACCACTTTTGTAGCTGCTTTACCTTATATAAAGCAGATCACCTTTATTAGGATGTCACACAAGTGCGCCATGCAAAAGCCAGTGTAAAATACAAAAGGCCCAGTTCTCCACGGGCCCACACCTTGCATCTAGAGCTGCGCAGAGTGGGTCAGAATGGTACCAGGCACGCACGTGTAAATAAGTTGAAAGGCAGTGGAGAGTCAGGCCCAAGAGGCATAGCTGGTTGCTAACCTTCAATGTAACGCCTTTAGATCTGGTGTCAAATTTTAAGTAATAATTTAATACAAAGGGTTAAAGCATTCCTCTCCTCTCCAGGCAATCCGTTTCTAAGTATTTCTGGGTTTCAGCATTCTGTTTTAGACAACTGATGGATATGAGCAAAATTAGCATATTTCTAATTAAGGAAGACAGAAGTGCCTGCGAGCGCTTCAGTCTTCAATGTATTTATTGTCCCGACACCCCTGGGAGGCAGGGCAGGGGCGTTAACCCAATTGGATAGATGGTGAACTGAGGCACAGAGATGCTAAGGGACTTGCCTAAGGTCACATGGGAAGTCTGTGGTAGAAGAAGGAATTGAATTCCAGACTAGGGCCCTAAACTCCAGACCATGCCTTCCTTTGATATACTTTTACACTATGGGGGAAAAACATACAGACATTGAAGAGTTTATAGCTTTGCTTTCTGCAAGGAAAGCTGATGTGGAGAATATCAAAATGCAGATAATGATACATCTGCAGATATTTAAGAAAATTATTTAAAACAAATATTTCAAAAGTTCCCCGAATACACTTTGATAAAATGAAGTAGTTATTTTTGCTATTCTGGGAAACAGTCATGACAATGTTTAACAGTAAAACAAAACCACATGATAGCTGTTTCTGCTGCAGCCAGATTGCATTTTGGGTTTAACCTAGTTTCAGAAACTACTCCCACAATAAGAACACTATGTGACAATTTTCTAAGTGGACTTCCAGGAAATGCAAGGTAAGTACCCCCAAAACATTCCACATACATAAAAATGCAAAATGATAAGGGCCTTTGGTTGCATGCAACATATCTGCATGCATACAAACATTTTAATGGGTCTCGTTTCCAATCAGGGCTTTGGGTTGTCTGTGAATGGTGGATACTTTTCTGGCATAAACCTAAGGGTGGCAAGAACTGTTGCAAGATCTCCAGATAAACATTCTTGTTAGTTTCTTTTCCAACCAGCAGCATTAATGCAACAATAGAAAATGAGTCTAATTAAATGTTCCTGACAAAAGGAGTTAAAATGGAGTTAAGGTTAAGAGTACATATCAAAATTTTACATCAAATTACATTACAATGATGCATGAATTATAAGCCTAGGAAATTCACTGTTAAGGTTAAAACCTAAAATACAAACACGTTCCAATAGGAAAATACAGCTAGGGCATCTGAACAACCTTACCTCTGTCCTCCAGTGACACCATGTAATAACCACAGGACTGCAAGTACGACATTTTTCTCTTTGTAGTCCCAGATTAAATTCAATTAATTTTAAAACACAAAATGAGCATTTCTTTCGCCGTGGGACAGGATAGAAGTGCTGACTCCATTAAAAGTTAGAAGCCCATGAACTCAGTCATCCCATTAGTTAAGCATAAAAGGAGCATACACAGCAACATGGATGGGTTTCCCCACTGACGGCTATGAACTCATACCTGCCAGCATCCTTGGATATAGTAACTGTGACATCAAGACCCAGCGCTGAGACTCTCTTGCAAACTGCATCCATATCAATAATTGAATCAATGCATTCTGGGCCACCTTCTACACAACACTGAGAGCCGGGGCAGAAACGGCAGTTGTCCAAGCCTTTGTATCCTACATTATGCCCACATTTCTCCAGTGTCACGGTTGTAGCCATACCTGATACACCCACATGAACCACCAACTGCAAAAGAAGAAACACGAATTAGAGCTAGCTAAAATGTGGGGTTGGAAGGGAAGACAGTAACCCAATAGGTATTTTAATGCTATGTTGACAGGGGCCACATTAAAGCCTGGAGAGCTAGTTCATAAGCCAAAGTCCTGGTTCCAATGTGAAATGATTCTACTTGTGTCTGCCTAGCCCCTACTGAGCGTTATTTCACGCAAGGCAAAATGAAGGTTGACATGAGCGGCAGAATCTGCTTGGGAGAAGCTCACTACTGGAAGAGCCAAGGTGGCACAGATTAGTACTACGGTGCCTAGACGGCACTTTTCAATGCCTGTCCACATCAAGCACCACTGCTAGCCAAGCTCTGGTTTGAGGTGCAGAATTCTCTAAATAGAAGCAATTTTATGGGAACATGGACTCTCCAAAGGCCACTGCATCAACTTCATAAATGTTCTGTGTGTCTTGATGGGCTGCCGAGTGATGGTAGTCCTGGCTAAATGGGTAAGATATAGGAGGTTTCCTGAAGCAATTAAAGAATGGGGTAGGGGGTAATTAGTGCAAATCCCCAATGTGAATCAATGCAGCTGGTAACACTTTTGGCATTTCATCCCCCTGCGAAATCGCACTCTGAGTTCTTTGAGTTGGTTCAGGAGCCTTAACAGACAAAGGACTTGGAACTGTGGAAAATGCCAGCGCTGGCCTGGGGAGAGAGTCACAGACACTACCCGAGAACTGACAGGCATGAAAGTATGTCCAACAGAATCAGGCCCTGGGTGAGGACCTGATGTATTTGAGATGCTGCTATGCCTTCCATGTGAAAAATGGGTGATACCCTGCTACGTCAGGCATGCATGTCACTGTTTGTTTTTAAGGTGTGTTTTCTCTAAAATGCTCTTGTTCTGAACAAACAGTACTCAGCTTTATGAAAGCTGGCTAGTCACTGGACAACCCTATCATGGCCATTGAGAAAATCGAACTGCAGGTGAGGAGCTGAAGTCAGCCCTGCTGAGGCAATCCGTGAATTGCAAGGAACTTCAGCCCACTGTCCCAGCCTAGAGAGGGACGATTTCAAGATTCCACCTCAAGAACAGTGACAGCTAGAGGCCTGAGACCTAAGTGAGCTGCCCTCAAGGAAGCCATGTAGACATCAGTGGTGCAAGTGACTTGGAAACTGACACTATTAACCAGGGCTCTATCTATTTTGAGTTGTATAACTGTCCAAATTCACAAGTTGCTGTTAAAAAAATGATCTGGCAAATAATCAAAATTTTAACAAATATACATCAGAAGTTTGACTTTGCATGAGGAACATCAGCCCATGCTTGTAAGGGTCTGTCCTTTTACTATTATCTCTTCCATCTTGCTTTGCATTTTACTCACTCACTTGTGGACTGTGTTTTTTCCACAATGCAGGAATTAGTCTTTGCACTGTTTGGTATTCAACTGGGATTTCATATACATACAGATCCACACCATCTCCCAGGCCCAGCTTCTCCAGCTCCTAGGAACAGAACAAAAATAAAAATCTCAAGATATCAGACATCTGTGCTGGAAAGTCTAATGATGGGCTGGCCTCTGAGTCTGCATTAGGCTGTCCTGAAGGAGACAGCTCAGACTGGCTTCCTTCTCCCTGGACTGGCAGGGACTGGAAATCTCATGATGGTTCTCCTCCCAAGTTAAAGTGAGACCAAAGGAGTGACATTACTAGTCCTCCTCTGCTGGCCATTTGTAGAAATGAACCCGCATTCCAGAGCAAGCCTTGCATCTGTTCTGAGAAGAGGTGCTCTTTCAGACACGTTAGCTGGGTGGGGGAAAGCAATCATAACCGGGCTCAGTAACAGTGAGAAAAACTAATTTTTCCATCAATAATATTAAAAATCCATGGATAGGACCCCTTATAATAAATACTCGGACTCCTGCAGAAAGTTAAATTCCTTCGTTAAATTTGCAGAGGTTGCAGACAGTGCCTCACATCAAAAACATGTCTGCGCCTTTTTTTTAAGCTATATTTGCAGGAACATGTAATGACATCTTGCTTCTTCTAAGTGGTCTGTGTTATGCTTGAAAAGCACCATAGACAATTCGAACCACAGAAAACGTCTTTCTGGTCACCCTATATTGGAAGAAGGAATATGCAAGTTTTCATGCCCGTATGGAAGAAGGTCAGCAACTCTCCTCTGCAGCTAAAAGAACACCAGGCAGATTGCCTTTGTTTTCTCATCTTTAGAGGGAATTACAAAACTTTGCATATGGAAACTGAAGCAGCATCAGCACAGACCACTCAATATATTTGTGGGTTTTCCTTTCACTTTAGCAGGATCCAAAATACAGCCTTAAACTCCAAAATGGAAAAGGAGTTTCCTTCGATGGCTCTACCTATACCACTCAGCCTGTTTGTACTTGATTCTGCAACAGCAGCTTTTAATTTCTGATTCTAAGACTGCAATAAATCATTTCCTCCTCTAAAAATATTGGCTGAAAGAGTCCCTTGTGAATATTTTAAGTATTTGGACACTGAACTGGACTTCAACTGAATAAACATCCAGCAGAAGTTATAGAATTTCTTCCTACACAAGAGTGAAAGTGGCAGTTCTGCAACAT
The DNA here is from genome assembly GCA_007922155.1 of Mesoclemmys tuberculata. Taxonomy (NCBI): domain Eukaryota; kingdom Metazoa; phylum Chordata; order Testudines; family Chelidae; genus Mesoclemmys; species Mesoclemmys tuberculata. The sequence continues at coordinate 12,958,410 of ML675700.1, forward strand.
GCTTAACATTAGCTAAAATGACGCTGTGCTAAAGTATAGAATGTCCAGTTAAAGAGACAATAGCTCGCTAGGAAATATATCCTGCTGCACTGGGAAGCAGTATCTCGAGCCACTGGATCAGGCAAACAGAAAACTTACAGCACTGGGGCTAAATGCTACAGGAACTAGTTTCCCACATAACTCAATTAAATGTAATATTGTGCAAGTGGGAATCGGGTCACTTTGTGTAGTACGGTTAGTACTAGCGTAAGTCCCCATGCAATAAGACAGAAATATTCTTAGATGCTCCTGAAGGGTATAAAACCTTGAAGGAGCAAAACACCATGGAAATGTATGAGCCACACACCGTAATTCAACACTTGAAGGAAACAATTATTGTTTACTTGAGGATTTCAGGGATGTATCCTTCCCGCATTTGCCTAAGAGAACTGTAAAACACACATCCCATAACAGCCTACGCAATCAGAACACATACTACCAGTATTAGCGTGCACTACATTTCCACCATCTCCCCCTCCACCTGCCATAAGCATGAAGGGCTCCATACAATTGTTGTTCCCCCTCCCCCCCATTCAACCAGTAGGTAGATCAACAATTCATGTTACTTCAGGGCAAACAGAAGAGATGTACACCCATCCTCCTGGTATGTCTGACTCCTGTATATGTATCCATACCTGGGCCATAGGACCACTTATCAAGTGATGCTTTGCATGTACTTCCACAGCATCTTTCACTCAAGGATCCCAGAGCTTCACCAAGAGTTAATTCAGACTCACATACCCACCTGTGACACATGGACGGGAAGTAAGGTCCCCATCTGAGAGACTAGGAAACTCATGCAGAGATACACAACCTTGAGCAATTCACTTTGCATGCGAGTGGCAGAGCTGGGAGTAGACTCCAGATCACTCAATGCCTGGCACCATTTTAAAAAACAAAGCCATCCTCTTCTTTTGATATCCTAATTGCACTAACGCTTTACTAACCCTTTTGCTTTAACAGGTATTTTTTCAGAGGGCTCCGCTGTTTCAATGTATTTTGCTTTGATAGATTAATAAAATATTAGGATGAGTGTTAAGTGCATTTGTTTTATCACTTAGTACACTGCAAATGTATGTCTTTTGACATGTTTATTCTTTTTATAAACATCACTATTTGCACAGCTTCTGGTTTGTTGCACTGAATTTTAAACAGGTTTGCTGAAGACAGCTACATGGTATTGTTTGTCTTGTGAGATGTATACATATTTTAAACAGGAATCAGCGGATGGTAGAGCTTGGAGACTAAGTTCACCAGGAGTTACAGTGAATAGCCCTTTATTCATAAGGTAAGATGTTTGAACGCACTCTAACCCCTGATGGTTATTTAACTAGTTTTGAAATGCAAAGGTAGAATGTGACTTCACTGACTATAGGTCTTGTATTCCCTTCTTACTGTATCAAGATAGGTGTTTTGAGTTGTGTGGGGGAGGTATTGGAGTTCAGTAAATAAATGTGGTTGCTTTGTGCTTATCTGCACACTACACAAATGAACTGAGTGTGCAATTCAAAAAGGAGATAGACCTTACCGAAATGTGTTAAAATAAAGCTTTCCATCTGCTGGCTATGGGATTAGTTTTGGGAGAAACCAGAAGGGTATACTCCATGTTTCCGTAGGATCTGTAGGTTTAGTATAAATCAATTAATTTATCTTAGCACAAACCCGTATAGAATCAGCATTGTTGATAAATTGGACAGCTGGCTAGAGTCCCACCTTCTGAATTTAGAGTATCTGGATTACAATTTTAGTCAAGATTAAGGGCCCAGAATATAAACATGTATGCAGTCATAGAATTGTACAGAATGTATACCTTCTGTGCAGTAAAATAAAGTGACTGTCTACTTTTTTGTTATTGAAACCCTTACTGTCATCTGCAAATTGAAATAAATATTCTAAAATAAAAGACATTAGCTGCAACTGACTATCTTAAAAATTCAATTGAATTTAAGCTTTATTTATTCAAATGCAGGACTTGACTTTCTGCTGTAGTCAAAACTTTTTCTGTTCTATGACAATCTTAATCAGATGAACAGAAGCCAGACACCAGACTGTAACTAATTTCAGAGAACAGACACACTAAGCTTCCCAAACGCCAACAGCCAGGGAGAAAAAATTTGTTTTGAGTACCACACCACTTGATTTGAAGCACAAACACATTAAACCTTTGATTTATTGTTTCAAGGAAGAGAGCAACTCAGTATAGTCCCTAAGAGCAGCTTAGTATGTGGAGGCTTTAATAGTTTGGGAGAGAGTAATGTTGCATTATAATTTATGGCTACCTTTTGCAACACCCTAGTAATAATAACTGATTCTTCAAAGTTGTGCCTCTTCACTGAATTCTTTATTAATGCATTATTAAGATACAGTGTTAAAATCTGTATGTAAGTGCACAGTGTAACTGCCTCCTCACATGCTTAGTGAACTACAAAAGGAAGAAAGGGGATGACTTTGGTTAATTTAACATTAAGGCTTAGCAATACAGCCATGATCATTTACCTCTGGGTATTATGAGTTGGAAACACAGATAGCCAGGCTAGCTACATGATGAAGTGTAACAACTGCTCCATGACGAGGGCTCCGAGGCGCTACGGTAATACAAATAAATAATACAGTTTTATCAGATACAGACATTCATGGAGTTGAAGATCACTGGCTTTGTGGCACACAACACTCCAAAGGGCCGTAGGGATCTATTACACATTTTGCATGTTATCGCTTACTCCTTCCTGTGTATACAATTGGTTAAATTAGCTTGTCAGATACACAAGAGCTGGTTGAGCATATCTACGAAAACGCAACTAACCCCAAATATCAAATTCCTTTTTTCTAACTGTTATTTGAGAACCTTGGGGCAGTTGAGCATGCAAGTTCACATTGCCCCCGAGCTTCTCTTTATCTCGTGATTTGCACTTACTATGCAGGTCTCCACTGGCTTTGCTGACCTAGCAGCATTACAGGGTCTTAGTATTACCTGGATGAACAGTTCTTGAACAGCCTTGCCAGTTTATGAGAGACCAACAGGCTTTTCTTCAATCCCAGGCCATAGGTCATCTCTCCACTTGCTTCTTCTTTCAAATGTATATGTGGCCAGGGGAGGAATAGGGAAAGGGTCCCAGTTTGCCTTAGTGTCTTTTCTCCAGTACCTCAATGGGGCATGGGATATTGAACCTGCCACTTTTCCATTGTAGTTCTGTGGGGTTTTTTGTTTTTAATTAAGGCACATCAATGAGCTCTGTTCTCTTCATCTTGGCACCTTTGGAAGCCTTTGTCCCCTTTCCAGAGCATTCAGTGGCACCCAAAGCACGGGCTAGGAAGGCAGAAGTGGCAGCATAAGCATGGATTCAGTACATTATTCTGAAGCCGTTCTACTTGCATCAATTCCAGCAGCTGCTATGTATTAATCAATTAAACCCTAGAAGAGGCATTTCTCTGTGTTTGCTGCCATGAGGAGTGGGCACTGAGCATTAACACTTGCACTATTCATTACCTGAATCAAAAAGACAGATATGGGGGTCTGGAAGAAATCCAGAATTTCCAGGGCACTCAATATTTCAGTAAAGGGTGGAATGTATGGGGTAATACAAGGAGTCAATGTGCACCCAAAAGTTGCATTTGTTTGGTAACAGAATGTGCAGCCTACATGATTGTAGTTGAAGACACCATCAAGTCAAAGTTAGGAGAGGTTTCCCAAAGGGATTCATAAGGGTAGAAAATAAAAGTGTGCTCGGGCCAGTTTCTTTTAAATCTTTGGGGGAAACTCTGCAAGTATCAGCTAGAGCAGGGGTTTCATGTGGACTGTGGGGTTAATTTTTGTGACCCACACGCTCTAAGTGCCGCCAGCCCAAGCGCTCCCAGTCCCCGGAGTATTCAGCAGGTTAGGAAAGTGAGTAAGTGAAAGCTGAGACATACTATTAAAGGGGCAACAGAATTTTTTTTTTTTTTTTTTTTTTTTAACACTGCAGCCCACCAAGTGAACAATTTTGTTTTAAATAGCCCTTGTGGCCTTATAACTTTGATGCCTCTAAGCTACAGCCTTGGACAGAGGCGGCTCCTAGATTAATTATGGAAGAGGAAGGAGGCATGCTTCAATCAAAGAAGAATAGAAAACAATATTATTTCATTACTACTTGTACTGAAAATTCTCTCCAAATCCAGTATAAGGTTTTGCCTGTTTTCCAGCTCTCATAGTTGTATGATTAGTTTCATCTATTCCTTTATAATGGAAAACATTCAGAGCTTAGCTAAATAATGCAGTATCTCCATTCAGCTAGTTTACTTTATGGTCGATTTCCACACACACCAGTTTGGCCTCTTTTCTCTCTTGTTCTTCTGTTGTCATCTTCATTTTTATGTATTCCAGTCTGACCTGCAAGATTTCAGTCAAGTGCTTGCTCATACAGCACGTCAGACTTTAACAGTCTAGCCTGGCTCATCAGAAGGGAACCCCTCATTTCCAGAGCCCTCAAACCACCAAAAGAGTAAGGATTGTAGGGAAGGACATACGCACATGATCTGAAGCATCTGAAAAAAGGAAGAGATTTACTTAAGCAAGCTCAAAAGCTGAGCACCAAACCTATACTGTACGTTTTGTTTTGGAGCCTCACAAGATACACGGCACAACATTTTCAGAAGTTGCTAAGCGTCGTAGGAACTCTACTGACTTTCAGTAGGACTTAGGCTGCATCTTCATTTGGAAAATAAATCGGTGCTCACAACTCAAGTTAGCTATCTCAAGGTAAAATCCTAGTGCCTTGTCTGCACTGGGATTTATCTAGTTAACTAGAGTTAAGAACACACATTTTTCATAACGAAGACAAAGGCTGCCAGCATACCCAACTTTAGCCTTAGATCCTTTTCCCCCCCAGAAAATAATTTTTTTCTTTTGGAACACACCATTATAAGCATTGAGATACCCTTGTACCACATCTATTTTTATTGCTGATCCCATATTTTTCTTGTAAATATCACTCACTCTTAGGTCTTCAGATTTTCATAAGTTGATACACAGTTATAATTTCTATTCCTGTGCTATTCTGCAGATGTGTATCAGTTAGAGTGTGCAATTCTACTCTGGCCAGGAGCTCATACTGCTAAATCCCATTAGTGTCAAAGGAAAAGGAGTTACATGTGCATGTCAAGAGAATAACTTTCAGCAGACATACAGATCCAAGAGCTATTATTTTAATTGTTTTCAAGAGTCCACACAGCTCTTCTTGCAACACCAACATGTTCTCAATGGATGGGTTACACATTTAAGGATTACTATAGAAGAACCTCTTCAGCAGTTTCACTCTCCAAATTGATTTTCTTTCTTTTCCTGTTTTAGGTCCTGATACTGCAATTAGCAATGAGGGCAGACTCTTGTGGAGGTTCCAGGCTTTATTCTGTAGTGTACTTTAAAAAAACACCTCTTTTGCTTCCCAATTATAGTTGCAACCTTTTCAGTTTATGAATTGTGCACCTTTAAAAACAATTGTTTTTCTAAATACACTGCACTCACATTTGTGTCACATTTTGGGCTAGGTCTAAAACATGCTTTGAATCAAACTGCTGGCCAATATCAATTGTGTGTGCCTAACTTGAAATTCCTTAAATGGGTCAAAGGGCAAATGGTCCAGCTATTCTGGAAGTTAGGCCCTTTTAGATTATGCCTCTGGTGGGCAGCCAAAAATTGTTAATTGATTGTTAAAATCTTGGCCGTTTGCAGAATGCCCCTACCTTTCAGTCATTTAAAAAAATTAAGACCCTCCACAGACTGAATGGTTTCTATTTAAGGAGGTAGTCTCAGGCAAACAGAAAGTTAAAGCATTGGAGCTAAACGTGTGTTTCAGTGGAATCTCTAACACCCAAATCAATACTACTTTAAAAAGTAACCTTTTAAAAAACCCAAACATTAGTATCTCTGGAAACAAACAGTTAATTTACACAGTCCACTCAAACTCAGCTTTGCCCCCAAAATTTGCAAAAAAATAAACACAAAGGTCAAGATAAGAAGTTACTATGAGGCCATGGAATCCCATTTCCAATAATCCCTGGTAATGTCGCTTAATCTTTGAACATATTTTTGCAAGTTTTAGGGGGGGCAAAGCTATGTTTGAAAAAACTGTGTAAAGTGGGCCAAGTCAGGTGAATGAAGAAGGATTCTATATGGTTGTGAGAAGCAGGCTTGATACCTTAACTTTGTACTTCTACACCTTAAAAAACCCCAACGTTAACATGTCTAGATTTTATTTGTCAGTAAAGACAGCAGTATTGTTTGGGTCTTAGCTGAACACTTTAACATAGGTTTTTGAGTGAGCACTTTGGTGTAGAAAGTCCCAGCAGGGAAGCACTACTCTGACAGATTTCATGAAGCCTGAAACTATACTTTTTAGGCCAAACCATTTTGGAGATGTGAGCTATAAAACCTTAGGAAAGTTTTCATAGCTCCTTAACTTTATAACTTCTTTTCTGGTCATTACCAAACATGCCAGAAAACTTCTAATGAGGGGTGAGATAAAGCATGTAAAATTTCAAGAAAATTGGTTTTTTGGGGGGAAACCTGGGTGGAGAAGGCATTTGAAACATTGGGCCAATAATAGGAAGCAAGCTTCAATGTTAACTATGAAATAACAGCAGCACAGCAGTATTTCCCCTATATTGTAACCGGACTGTCAACATTTAACTCCATCTTTGTTTCCCTCTAGTTATCAGCGTTGTTGCTTCCTTTATTGGCGTTCTGGGCACATGAAGAAAATTCATGCTTGTATGGATGAACAGACACACATAACACCCCTCCAACAAGATTACTAATAGACCCAGAAAAGATAAGAGTTAGGCCTGCTGGTCCATGAAGGTCTGAGCAACAACAGTGATAAATCACTTGCTGTAGCGTTGAGGGCAAGTTTGATATTAAAGGTTTGCTGTATTGATTGGCCTCTGAAGCAAGCAGACATTCATTACTAGAGACAGATGCTATCACATCTTCTTTACACTAATCTACTTACAAAATTTTAGGTATTTTATTTGGTGCATCAATGAAATAAATAGTCACATAATATTAAAGTAATACTGAAATAAGTCAGTCTTCTATCAGCACCACTGAAGGTTAATATCCAGGAATTCTCTCTATCACAACTCCTTAGCATATGGAAAGATACTAGAAGTTGAGTGTCTACAGTTCTGAGATGTGCACATACGGCACCTCTCACTCAACCCCACATTTGAACTGAATGCTCCAGGCTGAAACTTTCATCTGGAAGCATTTAAGGGGCAACTCCTACGCTCTCTATTAAATGTAGTTTTACAAATTCACAACTAAACATTTTACCAAACCGCGCACACACACTTCTATTCAATAATAAAAATGTCCTTTTGCTGCCAGACAACTTATTATCTACAGTCTTGTATACCTGACAAATATAGAAGAAAAGAACATGTTTGACCCATTCCCTGACCCCTCAACAATGGACCTCTTTGTGAGCCTTTAATATCCTTATCAGGTCTGTCTAGACACCCTGACAGCAATTGTCCCTAGTAATGTCAAAATGCACTCTGACCCTTCTTCTCATCCTTCGGCTCAGCTAGAAACACTTCAATGGGATGGACCCAGGAGCCAATTAGCTTCACAGTCCATAGGGCACACCTGTGTCTAAGTTGATCTGCACATCTTTGTACAGAAAGACGACTATTTCATACCAGGGAGAAAGCCAGTAGGTTTAACAAAACAGGAAACTGATGTTAATGACAGTTGTTTTTTTAAAACTCCCTCAAATGAAACCTTGCCTTCACCTCTCACCCAAAGTGTGCAACTGAAAAAAAATCCAGAAATAAAATATTCAAATAATTTCGCACATATAGAGTGTTCTGTAGACATGGACATCAGACCTTTGTTGCATACAAAACAGCTTTTTATTGAAATCCTCAAGACAGTCTTAAAACAAAAATGAGCATTTTGAAAAAAACCCACACATCAGAGCATACGTTACTACTCTTAAAAGGCATACATACATACGGTCTCAGTCATAATTTCTGTCCTATTAACTTATTTATAGGAGCAGTCTCTCCCCAAGCATACAAAAGCACGAAACAGTTAAAGTCTTAGCACTATTAAAATGGTACACAGACTAGTTTCAACATATCCATATTTTACTAAACGTAAGCAATAATTTAGCTTTCAAGACCAAGGGACCACATTAGAAAGTCATTGCAGTCTTAGAAAAAAAATTCATCCTATTTGTCTTCTACACACAAAGCCAAAAAAGGATTGGAAAGAAGAAAAGCAGAGAATTTTATCCTCAGGATGCAGAATAATAAAAGATGTAATAAACCAGAACTAGCTTAGCCCTAAAGCTAGGGAGGATTTACAAAGATTGTTTAATTGATTTTTCGTCTATTAAAATGCAGATCACACTGTCTGGGATTCAGAAACTCAGACACGTCTTTGTGTCCACTCAGCTCCATGAAGTCCCCCGTCTGAAACTCGCACAATGCCTAACTTGCACGTGTTCAAAGACATGCTGTTCCTTTTTGTCTGGGCCTCTCAGGACTGGAGCAGAGTTGGGAAATGCAAATCCCCTACACACTAGTTGAAAGTTTAAGTTTTTAGGATTTTTAGTCACAATCCCCCATAAATAATTAAAAATCCTGTAGCAGAACATGCTCACAGTACAGCCAGTGTATGTACAGCTATAACTCAGCCATATGTGTGTAAAACTGTGTAGTTTTATATATTCAAACAAATTTAATCTACTTTAAAAAGAGATTCTCTGATAAAATCTACATGATTACTTTGCCTATCAGTGATGGAGCTGATCACAATCACCAGTGCCTTAAACTGAGGGACTGGAGGGACATTAGTAAATCTCTTCCCTTGACTCAGAGTATGTATTTAATTTTACTGCAAGCCACAGCAGAGTGGCCACCAATTCCGGTTTTTCTTAACCCTAATCCCCATTATCAAACCTCTGCTCCCCTATAATAAGCTACCTTTATTAGAGTTAACTGACCTCAGACCAGTGATAAATGGACAAGGTTCAGTCAGCCCTACTACCTAACATCAGAGGATAGCAACTGCAGGTTTTCTACACAGCGCCTACCTTTTCTACAACCTGAAGTTAAGTGAACCCTCTCTCAGAAGTATAGCCAGCCTCAACCAGTTCAAGAAACCAAAGCTTTGGTCTCCTCATAACAGTGCAGAGCATTAGACAGCTGGCCAGCCCTCCATTAGTTGGCTATAATTGATTAGTTTGTGATTTAATTTAAAAGCATTCTGAAAAATACATTAGTCCCAGAACACTGAGGCGGATGGGGACTTGGTGAGAAAAAAAAAAGTGTAATTCTCTGACAAACGTACTGAAATGTACCCTTAACTTCCACTTGACTTGTTAACTGTCTGCAAAAACAACAACAATTGGGATAATGCAGCAGTACTGTCACAAATTAACAGTGTTATGGGGTACTGCAAAATATGCTGAATATCTCAATTCACTGTTAGCAAGAGTTTGATTTCTTGCGGACATCTAGTGTCAGAGTTATAAGAGTAAACGATGAGATGAATGTAAGAACAAATGCTAATGAAGAGACAGGGACCACGAATGGTGTAAGCTCCCTCTATAATGATCTGATCAGAGAACAGTTTGTGCCCCATCAATAAATAGCAGCACTTTACAAACCATTCTCGTACTATACCTGTCTCCAAAGGGATGTTAAATGTTATTCTCATTTCACAATGGGGAAATTCAGAGAGGTTAGGTGACTTGCCCAAGGCCATTATTCATGGCAGAACTGGGATCAGAACTCATGCATTCTTAAACCCAGATCTATGCTCACTCCATTGCACTCTATCATCACCAAGGAAGATTTCAGGTTATTTTTGAGGGATTATAAAATCTACATCTTTCACCTCTGTGGGGGAAGTTAACAAGAAATCTTTTACATTGCTCAATAAAGTTATCCTGTGGATTCTTTATTTTGTTTAACTATATTAACTCAGCTTTACAAAATTCGACTTGTGCAGGACACATTTTTTGATGAGTGAATCAAATATATAATCTCATTGATTCATCAGGGTGTCTGGGTCGCAGCTGATAAATTTCCAGGGCAATTTCTGCAAGGCTGTATAACAGATTCACAAATTCCAACCTTTTTTTTTTTTTTAAAGGGATGCATTATTAGCACAGCACTTTCTTTGAAAATGCCAACTGTGTTTTAATTTGTGTTATTACCTGAACTGCAATCCAGCTGGCATTAACAGCATGTTCTCCAAATGGGCCAAACCCTGAAATAGAAATAAAAATTTAGTGATTAAATTAATATTGCAGGCTTGACTGGACATAGAGGTGCAAACTGATTTCCACTTTCCTGTTTTAAACATGCCCAAGGGAAACTACTTATGGATACCACAATGATTTCTTTGAATACCAACCAAATTCTTGTTCATTTACATCCAAGTACTCAAATCCATTCTGCCTTCCAAAAATATTCTGCTTATATAACATCTTTTTAGGTCATTTGAATGAAAATAAACAAAATATTGATGATTCCAATTCAATGGGTTGTCTAAATAGAGGTTCCCCTCCGTCTTTAGATATTTTATTAGATTTTTTTCAGACTAGGTTACAAAGATTTGTTAACAACAAATAAATTGGCTGCAGTCATGGAATAATGTTTGTTATTGGAAGTTTTTGTTCTTCATAGCCAACTGAAATCATCCTGTCCCACAACTGTCAGCGTCCACAACAAATCCATCTGTAAATATACGAACACATAAGTATGCCTGCTAAGTATATTTCCTCTCTATTAAGGAAGCCTGAATTAAGATTTCCATCATTATTGTTGTTGAGTTCTAAACGGGTAGCTGTGTTAGTCTGTTTTTAGCAAAACAACGAAAGTCCTGTGGCACCTTAAATACTAACAAATTTATTTCAGCATAAGCTTTCATGGGCAGAAACCTACTTCTCAGATGCATGAAGTTCAAACTTCAGTTTGGTAGATGTATATACACATGCAAGGATGGGTGAGTTTTATTATTATTATTGTTGTATTTTAACAGAAAAATAAACAGAATACTGCTGATGGTCCCTGCACAATAAACTGCAAAGGTTATGATAGTTCTATACAAAATACTTGCACATTGGCCTAAATTTTCTAATGAATAACTTATGATTAACTAGTAACCCATAACAGTTTTTACGGAGCAAGCATTTCCTCACTTTTGTACCACCACAAAAATTAGGCAATTCAACTGCATGCAAAGTTATGTCACTATAGGTTCACAAATCAGTTCTGAATGTTAATTTAGAGTGCTTATGAAAAAACACAAGGAGTCTTGTTCAGCTAAAGGAAATTCCTTAGGGGAATAAAGAATGTCATCATTATTATGATAATATTCAGTCTGTGCTGTGGATAGTAAGTTATATTTCAGGTTCTCTATTGTATACAGCTATACTAGAGATTTACTCTCTGTGCGCTCAAACAGGAATTCCATTTTAAAAAAAACAACCACCCAAAAAGCAACCACTTATAATCTAACTCAGTGTGAAGCTCTAATTTCAGTTTTTAAATAAAATCTTGTTAAGCTTTCCACAAGATCGACAAGCAGATGTCCTGTCTGTACAGGCCTAACCCCATAAAATAAAGGTCATGAGACAATAGTGCAAAAACAAATGTTTAGAGTCCTGCAAATCTGTGGATATCCATGGACCATTTTTGCAGATCATTGATCAGATGTGGATACAAATTTTGTGCCCACTCCAAATAGTGAAAAGCATCACAGTGTTGACAAATCATTTCATTATTCAACTCAATGACATGCTAAAAGAAACTACTATCCAAAGATGACTAGAAACATTTCATAATCCAGACTGTTGCATTTCTTGAGTTCTGTAACAAGCCCAGCTACACGCCAACTTCCCTGCTCAGTGGAAATTCTAGGGGTGCCCACAGTGTAGCTGAACCATCTGATTCTGTGTCTGTTGCCCACAAATGCCAGGCTGGCCTTTTGCTCTTCTGACCCACCACACACAGTGTACATGGATTCCGCCTTCTTGTCCTATGCCCTTTATGGAAGATAACCAATTTTGATGCCATTAGATAAACTCAACTGAGCATGTCCAGGAATTCTCTGACATCCCCACTGAGGGGGCCTCCTCCAAGGCTAATTAGAACTAGAGCAGCTGCCACTAGCTGCAGAGATCTTTACAGGATTATCTCTTTAAACGTGTCTAAAAAATAAAATGCACACACATATTATATGTACACATGTATGCTGAGTGAGTACATATTGCCAACAGGAGGAGTGGGAAGCTACCTCACTTCCCAAACTGTTTAAAACGAGAGTTTAAAAGGTGAACGTGATGGCAGTACACAGATTACCCATGTGGTAAAGGTGGGTCTAGGGCAAGTTAACTTCTGATTGTCACAACTGGACTCCGCAGATTTGTAGGACCAAGGCAGAAGATGCAGCAAGACATGGAAACTTTACCGATGCCGCTTTTCTTTTTAGGCCTTTGATCAAGGAATCGAGGCAGGCTGGATACAGACCCTTCATTGCACAGCCTGGCTGAGCTGGAAAGGCCAGAATTGCTGCCTGCTTCTTAGAGCTCCATAGAGATGCCTTGGAGCAACACTGGCCTCCAATTCAAACCACTCCAGCGCATCAACAAGACCCCTCACCCGTCCCCTGCCCTCCCAGTCCGAACAACCTCCCGGTCCCCGGCCAGGGAGCGGCGAGCAGTCCCGCGCTGCCTCCCCACAGCCAGGCGGCCCTGCCCTTTGTACCCTTCGGGACAGACACGGACCAGCTCCGGCCGGCTGCGGGAGGGCCCCCCGCCCCGCCCCGCCCCGCCCCGCCCCGCCGGCTCCCTTTCCCCGGCGCACCGGGCGGGCCAGGCCCCCTCAGGCCCCGCTTTCCCGCTGCCGGGGGGTTTGGTTTGCTCGGCACCGCCAGACCGGCCCGCGCCCGACCCGCCGCGAGAACCCGGGCCCGGGCCGGGGGGAGCGGCCCCGCCGGCAGCTGCGGCAGAAGGGACTTGGCCCCCGAGATCCCCTCGCCGGGCCCCTCCCCACAGCCAGGCGGCCCTGCCCTTTGTACCCTTCGGGACAGACACGGACCAGCTCCGGCCGGCTGCGGGAGGGCCCCCCGCCCCCCCCGGGCCCCCCATCATCCCCGCCCTTACCCGTCACCACCACCGGCCGGCGGGTCCGCTCCATCTCGCCCCGGCGGGTCGGCCCCTGCCCGCGGCAGCCGGCAGCGGAGACTGACTGACGGACTGAGCCGCCCCGCCCCGCCCCCACGTGACCGCTCCCGCCCCGCCCCGCCGCCCAGGGCCATAGAGCGAGCTGCCCAGGCGCAGAGCGGCCCCGGCTGGACACTTCCGTTAGCTCTGCCAGCACAAAGCGGAAGCTGCTCGCTGCCCCAGCCCGGCCCGGCCGACTCGAGGTCACGTGGCATCAGCGACTTCACGTGACCGTCACCTGACATGCCTCCCTCCCCCCGCACGCACCGGGCCCGGCGGTTGACCCTCCCCCACCGGCGGGGCGGCCGCACGGGCTGCTCCGCGCCCCGCCCGCCCCGCGAGCAAAGAGCCCGGTCAGCTGGGCCGCGCTCTGCCCTGCCCGCCGGGGGCTGCAACCCGAGCCGGGCTGGGCCGTGGCTACCCTGGCTCGAACCCGGCCTGGGCCCGCAACGGCCCGTCTACGTCCCCTGCGGCTGGGGGCCACGACGGGGTAGTCTCACCCGGGGCACTGCGGGTTGATTTGTCGGGGTTCCCCCCCTCCCGACCACAGAGCCTGGCAACTGGGCTATCGCCAGGCTGCGCTGCCCCGCACGGCGGGACACCCGTAGCCGTGGGTTGCCAGGCAGAGACAAGCTCGGCTTTCCAGCGGGGCGTGCGGCGGTGGTCATCAGCAGGCACGTAGCACGGTCACCGCTCGCTGCGGACGAACGCAAGAGGGGTCTCCCCGGCAACGCGGCCAGGCTCGATTTCTGGTTCGGCGTTTAACTCACTGGCGAAGTCCCGCTCCTTGGAACTGATCCACTTTCATTAGGCAGTGGCAATACGCCCCTGCCAGCAGCGCCCCGCTTCCCGCTGCTAGGCCTGTCTGCGCCTGCCTCCAGCTACCCTAGGCTCCGAAGCCCACACCGCACACCGCCCAGCCCCCGGGGTTTACTTCGTCAACCACGCACTGAATAAGGGTCACCTCAAACATCTCCCTGCACCTGCCTCTTGGCAGGGGACCCGACCGCGGGGCGGCTGTGCTCCCGTCCTCACCGTCCCTTCGGAGGGGCGGGCGCCGTCCTCTCGCTCCCTGAGCCGCTGGGGAACCCCCTAGCAGCGGGGCCGACCGGGGGGTTGGGGGAACCCCGGCGGCCAGTGGCCGCAGGACACGCGCACTGGGAACAAGCCTGGGCGGAGGCACGGTCTGGCTCGCGCTGGGTCCGCGCTCGTTGCCGTGGCTGCTACAGGGCAGGGCCCAGGGCAGAGTCACACGCGGGGGATTGTGGGTAACGAGGGCTCCCACTGGAGGCGCCGCGCGGGATGCGGGGGATTGTGGGTAACGGGGACGCCCGCTCCTTCGCGGCACTGTCGTAAAACGGGGGCTGTGGCGCTTTGCGGCTCTGGCGGAGCGCGGCTGCGCTGGCCCCGGAGTCGGGTTCGGAGTAGCTGCGGCCGGGCGTGCCTGGCGCTTGTTGGCTCGGGGCCGGGCCCGCGGCAGGCGAGGGGCGGTGTGAGCGGCCAGGGGCGAGCGAGGAGCTCCTGTGCCGCGCGGGACGATGGTGAGGAGGAGGGAGGCGCATGGCCCCGGGGCCCTGAGCGCTTCCGTGCCGCGCTAACGATGTGCAGCGCCTAGCACCGTGAGGCCCTGGCCCGCGCGGGGCTCCTGGCACTGCCGTAATGCCCCGAATAGCAGGCCCCTGGGCAGTGGCGGGGGGGTTCCTGGTGCGACCGTTTTGCACCGAATAGCAGTGTAGTGTACAGCGCCTAGCACAGCGGTGGCTGGGGGTCCCGGATGCTCCTGCGCTAAGGTGCCGGGCCGGTCAGTGTGTGGCGAGCTGGCGTGGTAGGTGTGGGGGCGCTAGCGCTTTGATCTGGCGGGGTTCGGTGCCTTTTCCTGCTCTGAACGTCTCTGGCTTGTGACGCTGCTTGCGGTGGAAGGGGGTGTCTGGGTGAAACTCCGTTTTACCTACAGCCCAAAGTTGAACGTGGGTGATAGGCGCTCGTGTAGCATGTAGCTGGGAAAATGGCTCTTATGCCTCCCTGCGAAGTGAAACCAAGTGAGTTCCCCGCTCTACTCATCACATGCTTGGTACTGGCTAAAATAGTCTGTAAAAGAGCTATTTATCCTTCATTTTGCTGGCATGTTTCTCAGGTCTATCCTCTGTCCTTCTCTTCTAGCTTCCTTTATCACTGTTGAAGACTGCACAGAACCACCCTATGGTGAGTAACAAGGATGTTTCCTGAAGGCGAGACTTGCAATCAGTGTAAAGCTTCTTGGGTTGCCAGGTCAGGGTCTATGTGCTGGAGACCTCATTATTCTCCAAATCTGTTGACTGTTTTCATGTTCCTCTTTGATTGTAAACTCTTCAGGGCAGAATCTCGACCTTCATATGTATTTGGAGAGCATCAGGCACATCACAGATGCTACTGGAATGCAGTTAATAAAAATTTCAAACTGTTAGCAAAAGTTGTTTGCAGTGAGAACAGAACCGATGCTACACAAACGCAGATCTCATGCAGCAATATTTGGCGGTTGCCTAGGACTTAGATTTTTCTTGTCTTACATGGGCATTTTCCTCACTCTTTCAGAGTAAGTGAGGGAAGATGGAGGATGCTTACAAAATTTAGGGGCCAGATATTTTGTTCCAGTAGCAATCTTAATCCTCCCCTTTTTTTTAACTTCACCGCTTCTCTTTTTTTTTTTTTTTTTTATATATTACTCTGGCTTCTGTATCTATTCCTCTGGTGTGTCTTCCTGACTTGTGTCTAAAGTGCCTCAAGTAGCATAGGAAAACAGTCTCTTGCTCACGGTTAAAATGTAACCTGAAGCCTTTAAATTCATTGAACCTGGTGGTCCCAGAAAAGTTCTCTGTGGGCAGTTGCAAAGCAGACCAGGGCCAAAGTGGTGCTGGATATCCAGTTTGCTGTCCTGTAGAAAAGGTATCCTGTTCTATTCAGGATGCCAGTAATCTGCAGAGTACAGGCAGGGCCGCTAGAATTCTGAGGCAGGATTAGCACGCTATAGCAGCTTTTTATCCTAAAGCTTGAATAGCAAAGAGAAATTTCTTAGCACACTTCTGGTGGTGGTCTCTCTGTTACTGCACAATTCCCATTAACAGGAGTTAACCCCCACATGTGCATATAGGGGTGGGGTGGATGTCTCATGGTGTCTCTCTTCTGTACTGCCTAAATTATACATTAGACACTGATTTGGAAGCTCACTTCCTCTGGCACAGTCTTAAACTGTGACTGTTTCTCTTGCCCATATACGCTCGTAAGGGATCTTGGATTCAAATATTTCTCTTAAGAATTGTACAGGTTGCTGGTTATTGTATTTGACTCTCTCCATTGTCTTTCAGTTGGTGGAATTGAAAAATGGTGAAACATATAATGGTCACCTAGTAAGTTGTGATAACTGGATGAACATCAACCTTAGAGAAGTCATCTGCACGTCAAGGGTAAGGTTGGCCATTTTAGTTCATGCTATCAGGTGGCCCATTCCAGGAACTTCCAGTTTTGCTCTGGCTGCCTGCGATAGCTGAAGCCATGCCATCTTTCTGGGCTCTACCTCTAGTGAGTTAATGCTTTGTATGGGAGGTTTGGTAGCAACTAATTTGTTGGGGATGTCTCCATTTGCATGGTATTTATGCATTACGCTTGGTAATAGTGTTTAAGGTCTATGCATAAGTGAGGAGAACCTTCTTTTAAGTGCAAATAATAGTTCATGTAATGGTTTGCCGCAAAAGGCAAACAAAAAATGGTCAAAACTCAATATGAGTGAAACAGTTTGCAGGGAGTGACAGGAACCAAAAGTAATCAGACTGGCCAATAAGAGGAAACGTATTCTACTGAGTAAATGCTTTGTTCCTAAATTAAGAGGAAATGGGGTTCAAGAAGAGAAGTGGGAGGGAGTATTGGTCTTACAGGGGATGACGTACAGATTCTCACAGAGACTGAATCTGAACTGATAATAGCCTGCTGTTGAGTCAGGGTTTTCCAATATACAAAAGCTTCATCTTAGTTAACCATGCATGTAGTGTATGAGAGCATAGAGCCAAGCTTACTAAACACCAGTGTAACTGGGCCCATGTTCTGCCAAATATTTTGTCTGTCTTCTACTTTCCTCCTGTGTCTGATAAATTGATTTTGCTTTAAGATAACTAGACTCTGTTTTTAATCTGTATTAAATTGGGGTTAGATGGTATCTGATGCTTTGGAAAGGACACTGGCCTTGAGGGAGGTAAAGCCTGGAGTACAGGAGCACCTGGTTGAGGGCAAAAGAGTTTCCAGTGTCCATCTCTCCATATCCCTCCCCCCACGGCACCGCAAAGAAGCTTGTAGTGGTCAGTGTGAGTCCAAAGAGTGCTGCACGCATGCCAGCTGGGTTACTGGCTGTCTTTTTAATCCCCTCCAGTTGTGCAATAGGAAGCCCAGACTTAGAAAAATACACCCAAGATACAGTCAAGAAGGCCTCAGCTGACCCTGCTGATCTCGTTCATGGAATGGCATTAATGGAAATGGCCAGCAGGTGGCACAGGGCTGCAGCTGGAGGATCTGGCTCTAAACTAGTTCGTTTGTTTACTTCTCAGAGTACAGAAATAAGGAAGTGAAGGGAGACTGGCTCAGTCCTTCCTGTGTTTGGAGCTGAAGTCCAGCGAGAAGGCTCCAAGGCTGGGGGTGGGGGACAGAGGAAGAGGACTGTTTCCTTCTTACACCTCATCTTAGTGAATTAAGCTAAACAGGAGCAGGGTGCCCTTATTCTAGAGTAAGAGTGTCCACGTGGGGAGCTATTTCCAAATAACCCCACCTGCAGACAAACTCTGAGCTGTTTCAGTGATGAGACCCTTTTTGGTGGCTGTGTCTGTCTAGAGTAAGTTAACAAAAGGTGTGGGGGGGGGGTCTCATCTCCCCATCTCCAAGACTACATCATGGGTCAGTCTATTTGGGTTAGTGTTCAGCTCAGACACTCCTGCTTTTACTTCCTCATTCTTGCCATTACACCATTCACTTGAGAGCTAAAATTCAAATAAGGTTTTGTCCACAGATGAAGTGGAAGGTTCTGAAACTCGCTTCACAAAGCGCAGCTCCATAACGCACAATCCATAATCCACTTCTTCCTGGGGTGCCCTGTTTCCTCTTAAATGTGTGTGGTGGACACCCTGCCCCTGCATTCATCATGCTCTGTTGGACTAGTCTAAAAGCAGCCCTCAAGTGCCACGTTAATAGGCCCAGTTGGGTAAAATGGATGTGTGATCTCCCATGTTCCTGGAGTGGGAATCTCCTGTTGCAGATATGCCTCTGGTGAGGACACAGTGTTTCTTGTTGCCTTTGAGTCAGCTTTCTAAGTAGTAGTCTTTAGTTTCCCATAGTCTTTTGTATGCTTTCAACCCCTCCTAATGCTCCATAGATGGAAAGGTTCTACCCTCCACTTTAACTCCGACTTCGTGCACTTTTAACATTGTGCGACTCATCCCGCAACTGATGCACATCTGTCATTCGTGTTTTAACCAAAGCTCCCTCCCACCTCCAGGCTTAGGGAGGTGTTTATGATAGAGAAACCATTTATGCTGAGAAGAAATAAATGGGAACGTTTTCAAAGTGACTGAGGTACTTCTGAGCCCCAGTAGTAAGAGTGCATGCACTGCCTCGTGTGCTTCTCCCCAACAGGACGGAGACAAATTCTGGAGAATGCCGGAGTGTTACATTCGCGGCAGCACCATTAAATATTTGCGTATCCCGGATGAGATCATTGACATGGTGAAGGAGGAGGTTGTGTCAAAGGGCAGAGGTCGGGGTGGCATGCAGCAGCAGAAACAACAGAAGGGTCGTGGCGGTGGAGGAGCCGGCCGAGGTAATGGTCCCATTTGCTCTTCCGCATGTAGTGGGATGGCTAGGCTTGTGTCTTAAGCAAATCTTTGTTGTCCCTCTTTGATTGACACTACTAGTGGTGTGTGAGATGCTGGACCTTCAAAAGATCTAGCTAAGGAGGAATAAGTCCTTTGCCTTGTTCCCAAATGTGCCTGTAAGGCAGGTGAGTACAAAGGGGCGGATGTTCCTTTCTGTTGACTGGAAGCAGGTCGGCGCTTAACAAGTAGTAAGTCCCTGAACTTGACCGTGTCAGACTCCTTCAAAACAAGCTGTGCCCATTTGTGTTAAACTGCTCTGTCTCATGGAGGTTCCTGCTATCTGCTTTATTAGCAAATCCATTTGGGGGATGAGTCCAAACGTGCATTGGGCTCTGACCATTACTAATGGGGGAGGGGAAGCAGCATACAGGGGGTGCGTTCTGGTCTGCTCAATACAGCACATCCTGACCCTCCCTTGAGAAGCCTCCATTACTTGTAAGTGGTCTAGCTGCTGGCTTTTAGGGACTCTCAGCAGAGAAACAAACTGAATGTTTGGTGCATTCTCACCCTTCCAGCTGAAGCCTTCATGGTTGTTATATGGTGATCCCCTGAAAACACCCTACAAATCAGTGTAGTGATCATACAGGGGTTGCCCCAGCCCACAGGGGCCTATCATTGTTGGTCAGTCCTTGGGCTTTCATTCCCCTTCCTGCTTCTTGTCTTCCACCCTCAAGGCCAGTTGCATCTTTGGTCAGACCCATAGGACTCACTCAGGACTGCTTCTCAGTCAGCCAAAGGGCGGCTCTTGAGCCAGGATCTGAAGCATCTCTTAAGGACAGGGCCTGGACCATACACTTATTCTGATGCAGCAAAATCTGGGTGGCATAGGACACCTGTGATTAGGGGTTGGTCCTGCTTTGAGCAGGGGGTTGGCCTAGATGACTTCCTGAGGTCCCATCTAACTCTAATGATCTAGGATTCTCTGGAAACTAGCTTTCTGTGGGCAAGCAACTGGCGAGGGGGCTTGGGCCATTATTTGGGAGGAGCAGCTGTAAAGGCTTGTCACCAGAGCCATTTCCTGGCTTACTGCGCATACAAGGGCTTGTGTGCAATGGTTGCAGTGAGTTTGGTAGTTCCAGGTTTGAACAGAAGAACTTGTGAAGAAGATGCTGACATTCCCAGGGATACTGCTTTGTGCAAAAACCCAGTTCCCAGCTACAAAGCTTGGATTTCTGTGGGTCTTGCTCTGCCTATGAAAACCTTCAAGATGCAAAAGTGACCTTTTAGAAATATGAAGGCGCCTTTATTTCTCTTCCCTCCACCCCGGTGACCACAGCACTTGGCAGAACTGCTTCTGGGTTTGGTTGTTTTGGACAAACCTTTTGCATGACATATTTGCTCTAGGGCCTTGTGCTGTCACAGTATTCACTGGGGGAGATCAGAGTTGAATTCTCCACTTGAGGTAGAGGACTCCCCTGCTGCTTTGATGTGTAACTTTAATTATCTTGGGGGCTATTTTAAGGAGTGGCTTTAGCATTATCTGAAAGGCGGTGGCACGGTTTGCTAAGGAGCTAGCAGGCAGGAGCAGAGCTAGAATTAGCCACACAGTTGATGTCAGAAGAATGACCCTTTCAGCAATCCATGGACTCTTGCTCCTGGCCAGCAGGAGGGGGCACTGCAGTCTACAGCTTCAGCTGCGTAGGGGAGCAGGCAGCTCCTCCTGTCCGGCCTGTAGTGTGGCTAACTTTGCTCACCTGCACAGTCCCTGGGCCTGCAGTGAGCCAGCTGCATGACAGCCTGTAGAGCGGGGCTTCCCAGACTAGCACATGCCCCACTGGTGCTCTGCAAGTTTGGTATCCCTTTGCAACAGTCTAAGAAGATTGTGTGAACTAATCAAAGTTGGGAGCTGCTGCCTTGTGGCCTGCCTTTGTGGGCCCTGAAGAATTGCTGTGCCTCGCTTCTCTGCAGGGGTGTAAGCAGTGGAATGCCAGAGCCCCCCTATCTCCAGCACTCTTAGTTTGGCAAGCATGTTTGCAGTGCCCCAGAGAGGATGGGATTGGGGCCATGCTGATGCTGTGACCAAAGCAATCCAGTCAGGAGAGTCTCCTCTCCAACAGACAGGGCAGTTCCTGCTGCATGCAGACTGGGGCAAGTCTGATGGGGAGACAGGCAACGGAATGACACCATGAGATGCTCTTCTCCCAGTTCATAGTTGGCCTATCTTTGAAGTGAGTCGCTTTCTCCATCATGTTGATTTCTGCATTGTTGTTGGTGTCTGTTTTTTTTTCCTTTCCCTACAGTAGAATTAGCTAATTTCACTAATGACTGATTTAAAAACTAGGCCAATGTATCAATGTATGTGGCCACTATTTTGTGAAAATTTTAACTTGTGATCCTAGCTCATTCTACTAGTAAACACTGCAGAGTGTATCTTGCTAACCTCCTTTGCAGGGAGTGATCTGGCAGAACTCTGACAGGTGAGGAGAGGCTACACGGTTGATTGTAAAAGCTACAGTGTTGTGGACTAGCAAGATGTAGGTTTTACAGTTCTTCTGTCACCTCAGCTGGGAGTTGTGGGAAAGGAGTCTAACCGGCAGACTGTGTGTGGCACTTTGTGTGTGCCAGTGGGGGTGCAGCTGACTTCTCATTGTCATTTGTCATTCTTTCTCGGCTCTTCTTCCCCCAGGTGTGTTCGGTGGGCGTGGCCGAGGCATACCAGGGAGTGGCAGAGGGCAGCAGGAAAAGAAGCCAGGCAGACAATCCGCAAAGCAATGAAGAGCTGGCTGTACCTTTGCCAGAGGCAGTGTTGAGAGGCTCTCTGGTTTTGTCACCTCCGGATTGCCATGTCTTTAAAGGTGTTAGATTTCTAATCGTCAACGAATCAAGCTAAACAAACTCTGAATCTCATGCACCTTGTCAGCCCCTCGGATCCTAGTCTGCTGGGAAAGCTAGGATAATTACTGTCACTTTTTAGCCAGTAAATCCATACTTGGAAAGATTTAGGTTCTCTTTTCAGTTTGATAAAGGAGATAATTTCAATAGACTCTCCAGAGAAGAGTTAAGTTCTGTTTAATTCTTCAGGCTCATTATATTTTAATACATACACAAATGTTGTCCCTTGTAATGTTTTAAGAAGGTGTGTAACATTTGGAGGACAGTTTGATTTTGTTTTATTTTTATACTTGAAACCAGATTTGGGATGTTTTTACATCTGTTGCATGCACAACTTTTGCTGTCTCAAAGATTGATTTTTTTTTTAAAGCCTTTTTTAACTAGCCCTCTGTTTCTGATGAAGTTTTTCTCTCCTTTCCTTCCACACCTTGGGCCATAGACCAAGGGAAAACCACTCTTGTTGGTTTATTTTCAGTTTTTAATCACACAGACCAACTACAAGTTCTCAAATAACATCATAAATTCCTGGTGTTGGCTGGTCTGTTACTGTATATGAATTTCATATCAGGAAGTCCTGACATATCCGTACCAAGAGGCCAACAACTTTTTTTTACACTATATAGTTCATTGGATCATAACTACTTAAATTAAATGAATGTTTCATTAGCCTTTGTGCATGCGCAATTCTGACTTCTCCATGGGAAGTGAGGGTTTCCCAATTACCGATATCTTTTTAAATTTGAGGCTATGGATGAAACTTTTCCTTTGTAAATGGTTTGAAATGCAGATAAACCACTTAATCTTCAGGCTACTTTCTTGTAGAAGGGATTGAATATTGTGTTAAGAGGAAGATTTGCTTTGAATAGTCTTTAACCCTAGCCTCACTCTGGAGATGATTCTGAAATGACTTTTTTTCAAGCTTGCTTCTTGCTTAGTGACATGTAGAGATTAATTTCATTAACAATATCTGGCATTGCTAAGCCTCCTGCAACAATCTATGCTCTTAGTTTTCATCTGGGAGTCGCTGGTGAAAAAGAAGGAAATCCTGGCCCTGTTGAGTGGGAATGGAAATTCCCTGCCAACTTCAGCTGTGCCAGGATTTTCCCCAGGATCCAGTCCTAGAGGTTGTCATGTTCCCTAAATGAGAAGTACTCATAGACTAGACCTGCTGACCTGTTCAAACTCTTGGCGTGGAAATACATGCTGTAGACTTTTGCCTTGACTATTTCTTGTCTTGAAAGATTTAAGTACTTGAGTTTTTTTGACAAATATTACAGGTAATGTTCTTTCAGCTCTTGATGTGAACACAATTTCTTTTTTTTTTTAAAGGAGCATCTGTTAGTGTTCAGAACCAGCATTATGCCATCAATCACCTTTTCTGAACAAGAGCAAATAAGTGAAGAACATACTTTTATATATACCTATTTTTTTAATTCTAACCTTAGTGAACCAGTGCGAAGTTGTGAGTGGAATAAATTCATTGTTAACCTGTAGAAAATGACTCTTGCTTGCTATCTCCAACAAAACTGGGCCTTGGCTAAAACCTTCGCTTCTCTGTTTTAGACAATTGGTTAATTTTTATAAATTGGTGTTACCCAAAAAAAAAAACCCTCCCAAGTTGATAGGTTAAAATGCCCATCTGTAACTCAATACATGTTTTCATTGGTTATGTTTGATCACTGGGACCTGTGTATTTCCCAGTGCTTTGGAGCAAAACCAGCTAGAGAGGATTAAATGCAACCAAGTCTTCTCTTGCCAAGGACACGGAGACCAAGCAAATGGAAATGGGGATGTGCTGTAGATGCTGTATTGGAAGAAATCACCATGAGACTTGAACAAAATGCAAGCTGGGGCACATGTTAGTTTTTCCCCCTTTAACATTCTGCTTCCCTTCCCTTCTTAGCCCTGCCTCTTGCCAGGAGACTTCAGTGGCTGCAGCTGCCTCAGTGAAAGAGGAAACAAGTGCTGCAAGGGGTGGGTCTTAGTGTCATTAATGGATGGCTGCATGGTCTGCTATGGCCAGACACCGTGCAGTTACAACAGGGGCCCCTTTGGCTTCAGCCCCGGTTAGCATCCCACTAGCTGCTCCTTAGCCAGCTCCGGCTTGACCCTGTAACTTCATCAAGAAGTGCTGCTAGCGTTTCATTCCAGCAATGGAGTTCCTCCCCTTTCACGGCTGGGGGCTATTTCAGTCTATAGCAGGCTCTGTTAGGCGACCTACCCTGCGTGTGCATGTCCTGCCTTCTGCAAAGGAGCAGTTTCCTGCAGGAGGAGTCGATGTAACGCATTAACGATGTACATCTAGACTGCGCGTTTCTAGTCCTGCCTGCCCGCTATCCAAGCCAGTTTCTTCCTGTTTGAAATGGGGTCGATAGGTGCGTGACAGCAGTGCCCAGGTAGTCACAGGAAACCAAGGACGGGTGAGGAAAAGCTGAGATTGAGAGAGAAGACTCAAGGGGGTGTGGCAGGAGCTGCAGCAAAGGAGAGAGGTTGGAGGAGTCGTCCATGATGCTGGGATGCAGCCAGAGAAGTAAACACAGGGCAGCTCCTGCTGGGGGGTGGGGAGCTGTGTTCGCCAAAGGGAGACGTGTGCAATCAGAGACTGCCTTTGCTGCTGAACAGGGTGTTCCAGCAATTGTGGAATTGCCTCTCTAGGGTGTTGGCTGGCCAGTGGCACCTGCTATTCCACCACCACCTTTTCTCTCCTGGGTATATTGGCTCTGAGTTTCCCTTTCCTTAAAATACAAATTATTCTCACTTTCCACAGCCAGGTGGGGGGCGAGGGCTGCCCCCTTTCTGCAAACATACAGTTGTGTGTATTCATGGGGCAAGTGTTTACACGAGGAGCACATGATCTCTCCCTAGAAGAACCCTTATTTTGCGACGTGTAAACAGCTCTCTGTTGACTGAGGAGCTCTGACTCATAACTTCTGTGCCTTCAGCTGGAAGACAGCATAGGAATAGTTACACACCAGAAGCTTGCAGCCTGGAGGGAGTGGCTGCAGAAATATTTCAGGGCTGTGTTAAGCAACTAAAAATACCCTTTGAATCCTCCTCCTTTTCCTTTCTGAATTTCAGATTGTTCCATGTACCTCCATCAGGCTGCTGGAAATGGCTGACAGCTCATCAATGCTCAAGGCTTTCACAGCCTCCAGAATTCAGAGCCGGGTTCTGTGGTTTCTGGAAGAAAATAAGAATTTGAAAGTTTGCTGTCTGTGAGCGGCGGCTTGCCTTGCATGTGTTGGTGGGCGCATCCCCGCAGGGGTTAAGTCTCCTTCCCAGGCTCGCTAGCCCAAGCTGGGGGTTTCTCTCTGCTACACAGCTGAGGTATCATTAACCAAGTGGAGAGCATAACCCCAAAGGAGCTGCCTCCTGGCAGTAGCGCCAGGTGCTTTCTACGTCTCCGGCCTGTCCGCTCCAAGTCCAGGCCCTCCATGAGCTAGGCTGGGAGTTGGTGGAGCCAGTTCCTCTGCTCAGCCCAGATGAGGCTCTCTGTGGGGCTGGCTCTGCAGAGCCCAAGCCTTGTACTGGGAGCGGTGGCTGCCCCTCACGCCAGCAAAGCAGTGAGATGGGGGGCTAGCCAGGGGTGATGGATCTGTTCCTGCCTCAGCTGCTCCCCCTGCCAGTGTGAGGGAGAGGAAAGGCCCAGGGCACTAGCTTGGTATGCAGGAACCTGGGCTCACTTGTGCTGTTCCCTCAGAGACCTTGGGCCTGTCAGGTAGCCCCGCTGCCACGGGGCCCATGAGGAGGTGAGGCCTAGTGGCACGGTCCTGCTGTGGGGGTGCTGCGTGAGGGCATAACAGGGCGAGATGCTCCTGCGAAGGGGATACAGACCAGAAAAATGCTGTAGAAGGATCAGCAGCGGGCAGAGCTCGGCAGCACAGCACAACCGAGGTCTGAGCTGCTTGGGGGCGAAGAGCCCTGCGGGCCAGCATCGTAGCAAGTCCTGCCAGCACCAAGGGTTCAGCGAGAGACAGAGCGCTGAGCTGGGCTGCAGTCCAGGAGCAGCGCACCCGGGAACACGACCCTTTGCGAGCTTAGCACCAGGTTCCCCGAGATCGGTTCTTCACGTGTGTTGGATGTTTGACGTGAGCCTGCCAGCCCCAGGCTGTGCTGCAGTCAGAGCCTGTGGGGCTAGGGGTGCAAGGCCCTCGGGAATGGGGGGCTTAGCAGGAGGAATTAAATTAACCCTCTGTGTGCTGGAACCAGTTCCAAGGTATTGAATGCTTTACGTTTTCAAAGCGCTTGGCAGTCCAGCGGAGAAGCTAATGGTTTCCTCGCCATCAAAGGAACAGCAAGAATTGGGCCAGGCTCCAGCTGTGCACATCAAACCGCAGTGGTTGGGCCAGAGAGCACAGATTCTACCCTGTCCATGGCAAAGCCGGTTATCTACCAGACCCTCCTCCCTCCCTGCCCCGCCCACTGCATTCGTCTCCTCTCCAATACCAATGAGACGGCACACCCAGGGTTGAGTTTCTGAAACCGGGTGTGTGCAGAGCCACTGTGCATATCCTCAGTGCAGTGGCAGATTCTTCTCCAACTACGACAAGATAAATATAGTCCAGCTGGCAGGTGGCAGAGCAAAACTGTGACTAAGTGGGTATGCGTGAGCTCAGGACCGGCCTGGCTCGCC
Organism: Mesoclemmys tuberculata; assembly: GCA_007922155.1. Taxonomy (NCBI): domain Eukaryota; kingdom Metazoa; phylum Chordata; order Testudines; family Chelidae; genus Mesoclemmys; species Mesoclemmys tuberculata. The sequence goes on from ML675700.1 coordinate 12,985,019, forward strand.
AGCTGGCTCTAGGAATAGCATGGGAGGCATCACTTCGATTGGGGATACTCCAGCCATGGCTGCAGCTCCCCTGTGGGCTGTGGGTAAGGAGGTGACTAACCCAGGCCTTCCCATGGCAGTAACACAAAGGGGCTGGCTGGTTTCCATGTTTGTTTGATTTCTCTGGTTTCCCTCCCCACAAGGTGCTTGGGGCACAAGGAGGGCAGTCCTGATACACATTCACAAAACCCATCAAATGCTACATGGCCTGTGAACCCTGTGCCATGCTGATACCTCTGCAGCAGGCCACAAAGGAGCACTGCAGGAGGTTTGGAAACACCAGCTGGCCCTGTTCCAGGTCGCCGAGCCTGGCAGGACCAGGCTGTCTCTTTGGGTGGGGAGAGGCACACGTAGCAGCAATGCAGGTAATTCACTGCACTTCAGTTTTTCAGCAGAAAGATTTTAGAAAACAACCTGTCTAGCAGGTAAGTCACTGAGTGTTGCTAAAAACCAGGCTTGGCCTGGGAGCCTCGGATGCAGCTGGCTCCATGCCTGGAACTCCCATTGACTGCAGAGCGAGGGTCTGGGGAAGCGCTCCAGAGGGGTGGATGCAGATAATGGGCTTTCTGCTCAGCAGAATGCGACGTTCTGGGACTGAGGGCTGCATCGTGTAACCCAGTGGTGGTGTGTCTCTGGCTGAGTGAATGGTTTGGGAGTTGTGCAGTGGCAGCATGGATGGAGCAGAAGGGCCACAAGCCACAGATAGGCCGGTGGCCAGCGTGAATCCCTGAACTTCTGGAGTGCGCTTTCAGCCAGCCCCCCTTCCGCAGGGGTTGTTCCTTTTGGGAGCTGATGCTCAGCACCGGGGGAGTGTTCTTCCACTTCCTGAGGCAACTGTGCATGGGGACAGAGCTGGTGGAAATGCTGGAGGCTGAATAGGAGTGTGGACAAAGGCCAGAGAAGGCAGATACCTGGAGAATTCCTTCTCTCCTGCGAGTTTGAATAGCAAGTGCTTCAGCGCTGCACTGGCCAGGAGGGCTGCAATCCTCTGACCACTAGACTCCCAGGACATTTGCTCTTTAGAGGGACGTGAACAACCCCTGTCTTAGTGTCTGCATTAGGGAGAGCAGGTGCCAGCTGCGGGGAGCCTCTCGCGTTCCCTCTTCAGAAGAGTTTGAGACGCCTGGCCCTGTGACTGGTTTGCTGTGGTGCCTGCCCTGCCATTGCTTCCTCTGCCAGGAGCAGGGGAGGAAAGGCAAAGCCATGCCGCCTCAGTCTTGGCATCGCATGGGCCAGCCTAAACTGGAGGCCCTGGGCATGGAGATGCTGGGTCTCACGGAGATTGTCCTGTTGGGCCAAACTCGCCAGCCTGCATCTGCCCAGGAAATAGAGGAGTACAAGGTGTCCCCATGCTTTGGATACTAGCTGCTGCCTTGGTTCCTCTCAGGGGATGTCTACACTGCACCAAAGCGCCTGGCCGAGTCGAGCTGAGAGGGAAAACAGCGTAGCTATGCTGGCTTGGGGGCCCCACAAACCCAGGCCTGACCCCAAACACTGCAATGTTACAGCCCTGCAGCCAAGCCCCCGAGCCCGGCAGCTGACATGGGTCAGTTTGTTCAGTGCAGACCTCCCCCGAGGGGTAGCTGAAAAGACCTGTTAGTCATGCTGGTGTGGCAGCCCTTGTCAGCCGATCCCAGCCTGGGAAGGCCAGGCACTGCTCCCATCACTGGCTGCCAGCCAGCCCCTCTTCCAGTGAGGCCGGGTGTTGTTTTCTTCTGCTCTGTAACCGATTAAAGCACCGACAAGCAAAGACGTTTCTCGTTCAGCCCCCTCGCAGCCCAGGCCCCAGCAGGAGGGAGCAGGGGGGACACAGGTTGGAGCAGGAGGGCACCGGGACTGGTTCTGCCTGCGTAGGGTTGTGAGTCTGCACCCAGGGCATCCTCATCTCCCCTCCCAGCCCCCAGCAAGGAACAGCCATGGCAGGTGGCGGGGCAAGGTTCTTTGCTTTGCTGACCTCTCTGGGGCCAGCGATTTCTGGGGCAACAGAGCCCCCCATGCCTGCAGGACGCACACAACCACAGCTCTGCTTAGGGAGGCCGCGTGGAAACCAGCACGGCGGGCTCCAGCCCGAGTCACGTGTTTTGTACAAACCCAGCCGGCCTGGAAGGGCTGCCAGCACGGCCCCCTCTGCCCCTCAGGTGGGCGAAGCCACTTGGCACCAGCCATAATAGTTTCGACATGGAGACAAACCACTTAAAGGGACAGCGACTCAGGCCGGCCCCGTGAGCAGGCTGCCAGGAGGGGGGACCACAGAGGGATGGCAGCTGGGCCCGTCCCCTGGCAGGGAGCCTCTCTGCAGAGAGGGCCTGTTCCCCTCCCGCTTGCAGGGAGTTGCTCGCTGTTTCGTCAGGACGGAAAGTCTGAACCTGCTCTGGCAGCACTGGCCCCACCCCTGTAATTGCGGGGTCCGGGGAGCCGTCAGGGGAAGTGGCCATGGGTGGAAACCCGGCCGATGGGTTAAACAGGAGCCTGGTGGTTCATGGCTGGGGGAGCCCCCTGCCATCCATCCCACCCCCACCCCCAGGGCTGCCCTGTCCCACCTGACCAGGAGGGGTCAGGAGTGAGCCTCACAGGCACCTGTGGGGGCAGAACACAAGCTGCCCCCCAGCCCTGCCCCCTGGGGGGCATGCAGCCTTGCTCCTTTCCCCAGCAGGCGGCGTGGGCTGCTGCCGCCCCCAGCAGACAGGCCAGCCCCTGAGCTCAGTGGCCAGGGGTGGATTTGCAGCAGGGCAGCAGAAGCTGGGGGGCACAGGGTTCCTCTCTCTCCCCGCCTCTCAGCCCACTGCCGGCTTTAGGCCCTTAGACACCACGAGCCCCAGCGTGGCCAGGAGATGCTGGAGCTGACCGGTGGGCAGGGAGCTGCTGCTGGTGTAAGGTTCTTGAGGGGGCTGGTGCCAGCTCCGAGCCCTGTCGAGCTCTGCTGATTTTGTACGTAGCTCCCTGCAGCGCAGCCAGGAAAGTAAATGTTCTTTCTGCTCCAGCTCCCTTGGGACACAGGAAGGCTGCGGGGGCTGTGCCTGGGCCGGTGTTTGGGAGGCAAACAATTTTCTGTGGTTTAACCGAGGGGGTGTGGGAGCCAGCGGCCTCGGCACAGAGAGGGTGCAGCGAGCTGCTGCCCGGCCCCAGTCGCGCATCCACCCAGCCCCATGACAGCCAGGGCCGGGCTCAGCTGCCAGCTCGGCTGTGCGCAGGGAGGAGGCGAGTGCCGCTGCAGCTCAGCTTCCAGATGGAAAACAAGGACGCGCCTGCATGTTACAGGACAAAACACGCTCGCAGGGGAGCCCCACGGGGCATCGCGCAGCCCAGCGTGTGGGGCTCCCAGGGCAGCACAGAGCTCCCAGCGCCAGACCTGGGCCTGCGCAGCCATAGTTAGGCACCAAAATGAAACTGGCCTGGCTTCCAAAGGGGCTGCTCACCGGCGGCTTCCCTGGGCCTCAAGGGGAGCAGCAGGTACAAAGCCTCTGAGTCAGGCTGCTTCTAGTTAGGGCCTGGGCAGGGGCACAGGGGCAGCGGGAGCTGCCCACATCTGAGCGTCTTGGTCCAGCTCCTAGGAGTGTCACAGCCGCGCTCGCGGGTCCCAGCTCGGGCCAGGGCTCCAAAGAGCGCAGCCCCTGACGCTGCCGGCTGTCACGGCCCTAGGTGTGCGCTGGGTGATGTGAGTGTTGCCATGGGACCCAGCAAAGCCCTTTCTCTTGAGCACTGACAGACTCTCCCCACCCGCAAACCAGCTCAGGGGAGACACTTATTTTTACCATGTCCTACGACAGCCGGGGAGGTAAATTTAGCCCTCGCTTCCCTGCCTGGCGCCGCCATTAACCCTGACAGCCCTGCAGCCGGCAAACCCGCTCGTCTGTGAGCTGCGTTTCGAAGGCCCTGGCTGGCTGCTGGCTCGGGGCTCTCCTGTCTGCCAATGGCAGGAGGTTGTGCGGACCCTGGAGCCTGCCCGCAGATCCCTTCAGGCAGCTGGTGCAGAACCGCGCTCGGGCACAAACACTCAATATGAGCCGACGTGGCTCTGTCACGTGAGAGGCAGGCCGAGGTCTTGGGGCAGGGGCTGTGGGCACGGCTCTCGCCCTGCTGCTGTCCTGGGCTCTGCAGAGACCCGCGCCCTCCAGGGCCGCTGCTCCAGCACCGGTGCCCAGCGCTCGCTGCATGGCGGAGTGCGGAGAGCCAGCGCAGCGGGGTGAGTGGGGAGCAGGTGATGCGGGCACAGGTCGTAGGGAGGTGGCCCAGGCAGTTGGCACACATGGCCCAAGAGCAGGGGAGTTTGAAGGGCTCCAGCCAGCAGAATCTTCTTAGGATGCTAGGAAGCGCTGTCAGCCTGCGGCCAGGAGGGTGCTTGTCCTGTCACTACAGCCAAACCCCTGTTGCCTGGAGACTGTGTGATGAATGCACCAGGTGGGACTCTGAAGTCACCTGGAGGGTGGCATGGGGCTAGGAGTGAGGGCTCTAGTCCCAGCTCTGCTGCTCATGAGTGGTGCCTCAGTTTCCTCAGCTGTGACTCCCTCCCCCGCAGGGCAGTGAAATGTGTTAGGCTCAAGGCTGCCCCAAGCCCTGAATGACTCAAGGGCCTGCAGAGGGACCCACATCTTTGGCTGCTGCACAGCAGCGAGTGAGGCTGTGTCCTGGGGGAGTGGAGCGGTGAGGACTATGGCCAGCTGGGGCTCCCGTGGGGACAGCCCTGCTGCATGGCTCACTGGTGGGGGGGCAAAGGGGACTGGCAGACATGGGCTGGGGCGTGAGCAGAAGGACCCAGCTCATGCCATGTGTGTCCCTAGGCACAGGGAAGGTCGCTGGGACGTGGGCCTTTGAGAGGGGAATCTGGGTGAGACCCAGAATGACACATGGAAGCCAGCAGGCGTGCCCTGCCTAGTGCCAGGGCTGGGTGCGCGCTGCACCCTGGCACCACCTGGGTGCCATTCAGAGCCAGGGGGGCCTCATATTAATTTGAAAGGAAGCCGCCCTCTCCCTCAGCATGCCCAGGCTGGAGCAGGCCCGTGGGATAATTCCAGCAGGGACATCAGGGGAATCCCATGGGAGACCCTGGCGGGTTTGGGCACCTCGACCCATTGGGTCCCAATCCTTGGCTGCGGCGTGAGCATGTGACATCCCAGGGCGCGGGTGGGTGTGGCGGGGCCCTGGCTCGTGTGGTCACCTGAGCTACTGACAGACGCTTCCTGTGGCTCAGTGTAAAACGTGCACTGCCCTTTCTAGCGGGGAGGAGGGGGCTCTGGAGCGCAGCGCCCGGCAGGCATCAGCAGTCCAGCGAGCGACGGGAGGCTGGTTTCGGCTGCGCTTGCCCAGGCCTGTTTCCACTGGCTCAGGCGAACCGTCTCAGAAATGACCGCCGCTCGCCTTCAGCCTATTTGCATATTTTCCACCAGGCGTTGCTTTGCCAGCTATTCCTGGGCTTGTTGAAGGGGATCCCTGCCCCCCAGCACTGACCTCGGCCGTGCTTCCAGCACCCCGGGGACACGAGGCTGGACAGGAAAAGCCGGTCTGGAGCTGGTTGGCTGGGTTCTGCAGGGGGCGGGTGACAGGAGGCTCTGGGGCAATACAGGGGCTGGACAAGCACCCAGAGGCTCGGCAGGTGTGTGCTCGGCCAGGTGCTGTGCAGACGTTTGCAGCTGAGAGCCAGAAAGTGCTTTGAGCCTCCCGCCCCGCCCCAGAGCAGCTGGTGCTCTCCCCCCAGTGCAGCGAGGCACAGGCAGAGGCAGCTTTGCCACGTCTCAGGGGTAGAGCCCAGGCATTGCTCCCAGTCAGACAGAACCCCTGGGGTCCGGTTCCCAGGTCCTCACTCGAGGCACAACCCCACTGCCTCTGGGGAGTTCTAGTGCTTCCTGCGCCACCCTGAACTCAGGGCCCAGCCTTGCCTCGGTGTCTAGGGCAGAGCCTCAACAGTGGGCGGCTGGGACTCCACCACTGGCTCCCGGTGGAAGCGAGGGCGAAGCAGGCCTCCGCTCCCCTGCGCCCGGCCGCACAGCGCAGGGGGGCGGACAAACGCGTCACGGCGGGGGCTGAGGTGTGATGGGGACGGAGAGGGGGTGGCACGGTGCAGATGGGCTCCTGCCCTGCACGGTCCAGTACGTCTGGACCCAGCTGGAACCTGGGCCAGGACACGCAGCTCGGGTCCTGCCAGGGGCTGGGTCTGATTCAAAGTCTGGCCGGGGCTGGGGCTGGGATCTCTGACCCACAGGGGCTGCTGCGTGGGGGGGGGGGGACCACAGGGCCAGCTGGTGCCTCGGTGCTGCCAAAACGGATGGGAAATGACTCATCGCCATGGCAACGCAGCCTGTGCTGTTGTTGATGTGCGGCTGAAGCGCTGACATCAAGGGAGCTGCAGGCGCAGGGCGGGTGCTGCGGGAGGGGGCCGTGTGCCGAGGGACCCAGCACACGGCCTCTGGCCCCCCCGGCAGCCCCAGACACCCGGCAAGCTGTCGCTGCAGCCAAGCCGCGGAGTCGTACTCCAGACCATTGCTGCGCCACGGGCGGGCACGGCATGGGCCCAGCTGCTCCCCACAGGGAGCAGAGCGGGGAGGGAGGGACCCCACGGGAGGGCTGGCTATTCCTGGGGCAGAAGAGCAGTGTTGGGGGCCGAACACCGGCCAGGCTGGGCAGGAGGGCGGCGCAGAGCACCGTGAGCCATGCCGCGCTGTGCCCAGCCCTCGTGTCCCACAGCATGTGTAGTGGAGTGCCCCCCATGGCCAGCACCCAGCAATTGCCCCGTGCCACGTGCTCTGCCATGGAGGGGTGGAACACCGTTGGCTGGCCCTGCAGGGGAAGCGGCTGGCACCACGGTGCACCCATGATGCCCTGAGGGGCCATCCGGGCATGGCATGCCCCGGGCTTCAGCGGATCTGCTGGGAAACAAGCAGCAGTGGCTTCAGCACAGGGTGACTGGCGAACGCTGGCTCTGCTGCCCCTCCCCGGGAAATGGGCCTGTCTCTTTTATTCTCGCCCCAGTCCTGCCCCATGGGAATGGGGCTTTCAGCCTCTATGCTGCCCATCTTCGGGGGCTCTCCAGGGGTCTGCCTGGCTTGGGTCAGGCAGAGCAGCGTCAGGGCTGCTGTAACGTACTCTGATTCTCAGGGCCCGCAGAGCAACATGTTTCTGGAGGACAGCGCCTTCCAGGAGGTTCCTCCAGCAGCATGAGCAGAGTCTGGAGACAAAAGTATCAGGGGGCTTCCTATTAATGGCCCAGGGTCAATGGGACCTGCTGTGGCCCGCCCCTGCTGTGGCCTGCCCCTGCCCCAGGGCCCCCAGTCGAGACAGGCAGCTTTGCTGTCTTTGCAAGGGGGGAACTGTCCCTGAAGACGGGGAGGAGCCAGGAAGGGTGGAACAGCATGTGTGTTGGCTCTGCAGAAACACTCCAGCCTCTCAGCATCCCAGGGTGGCTTGTTATGGACAGTCACCCAGCCTTGGTGCTCTTGGGAAGATGGGTCACCCCAGTGGGCCCATGCCTCTGTGCCACAAACAGAGCCTACACGGCCGGTCAGCAGCTAAGCGGTTCTCCTGAGCCCAAGGGAGAAGCACATCCTGGGGGCTGCAGGACAGCAGAGAACCTGGGCTGGGCTGGAAGGACTGGGGGGCCTGAATGGCAAGTGGAGTTTCCCCAGTGTGGCCCGGCTGTGTGTGGAGCGATGGGCTGGGCTGGAGGAGAAGCGGCTGTGCCCTGCTCTCCCAGGAAAGGTGCTCACTCCATGGTGCAGCATGTTATTAGCACACAGGGGAGGCTGCTAGCTGGACCTGGCCCAGCCAGCTGAGCCCACGCCCCATGGGCCACTGCGGCTGCCTGTCTCCGTGGGAGCATCTGGGGAGACAAAGCAGTGAACAGTCGTTATCAGCCTAATTGGCCACCTCAGCCATGCCAGGGAGCCAGCGGGTCAGGGCCTGTTGTCGTGGGGGCACCTCTCCTGGTCACACAGGCAGTTAGTGCCCGGGTCAGGAATATAACCCAGGCATCCCGACCCCTCATTCCTCTCGGCCATGGGGTACCTTCTACACTACTGCCCCCACCAGGCCCCAGCCTGCGCCTTGTGAGTCTCAAATCCTGATGTGCAGGACCGTGAGCAAAGGTCCTGCAGGGACCCCGAGCTCTGTGCTGTGACCACTGGTGGCCGAGACCCCCACATTTGGCTCAGCCTCACTCCTGCCCAACTGCTGGGGCCACAACACGCTCGCGTAGGGGAAGGAAGAAACCTTCTGATGCTGTTTCACCATCTCCCACACCACATCCTGTGCTAGCACGGCAGCTACGCAGCTCACCCTGCTGAGAACAGGTTGTAAGGGTGCTGGGCTAGACCAGTCGATGAATAAACGCTCTATAAATGTCAGTCCCCGCCTGCCAGCTGGAACCCACCTGGGCACCCACAGCCTGCCTTGCCACGGCCTTCCCTGGCAGTGGGCCGGGGCCGTGGGCCAGGGCGGATTGGCATAGGACAGGGCAGACTGCAGCTGTCCTGCTCCGCCCACACAGGCACTGAGGCTCCTGCCTGCGTTGTTTGATCTCGTGAGCAGGCGTCTCACGCAGGGCAGCTGAGCGCCGCGCGTGGGGCCAGTCAGGATACGCCCCACGTTCCAGCAGGGATCTCCCAGTTACTTGGGGTGGGAAGAGAGGAAAGGCACTTGGTGCAGGAGGGAGACTGAGTCACAGCCCACAGAGCCGTCCACAGGGGCTACACCAAGGGATCCGGGCTGGATCCAGACCAAAGCCAGACCCGCTCTTCGCGAACTGGGTTCCTGGGACTGGCGCTGGGAGAGCTGGGGAGGAGGCTGCAGAACCAGAACTGCCACACCGTGCTGCAAGGGGCCTCCTGCCCCCAGGCCCCACGCCGTGCTGCGCCTGCCGAAGGTTGCTGTAATGGGACAGGCTGTTCCCGGGCTTGCCCTGGGCATCACTGACTTTCCTGCCAGGTCACCTCCAGGCAGCCAGATACATAGGCGTCCCTGGGAGCACAGCTCCACCAGAGAGCAGGGTGTGGGGCAGGGGCCCTGCAGGTCTTGGTGTATCAGTGGGCTGTGGGTCACCTCCCTCTGCTTGTGCTGCAGTCCTCACCTCTGCCAATGGGAGGCACCTTCCCAGGCCCTTCTCCCCAGCCAGGGTGGCCCCTGTGCCTCCCCCCTTCTCTCTGGTTTTGATGCTTGCTCTTCCTATGGGCCCCCTTTACTCTGCGGCTTCTGCCCTATGTGTCTCTGCAGCCCCCCTGCCCCTGACTCGCGCAGCCTCGCACCCCAGCTCATCTGCTCTTTGCCCCTGTCCCACTGATCTGCTCTGCTTCCCCCACAGGCCTCTCCAGCCGCAGGGCCACAGCCCTCCCTGCATTTGCGTCCCCCGGAACTGCCATCCATGTGGCACAGGACTCAGCCAGCGGGGAGCAGCTGGGCACATCCCTCCCTGCCCATCCTCAGTGTGCAAGCACCCCGGGCAGGGTTGAGGGCATGGGCAGCGCCCCCAGCACAGAGCAGGCACTGAGCACAGAGCAGATGATGTCCCCAACCCTCACGTCACACCCCAACCTCCCAACCCCATTCTGAGCCGCACCCGTGAGCTGCAAAACAAGCGGCATGTTGCCAGCCAGCCATGGAAAGAGCCTGGCGGCACTTTGCACACGCCCTGCGGTCGCACCAGGACACCAGCACGAAGAGGAAGAGCACGTGGCTCTGAGCTTGACGCTGACTCGTGGTGGCTAAGCCCAGGTATGAGGGTTGAGCAAGCCTGTGCCTGTGCTGTAGGGAGCAAGTCTACATTGCTTGTCCTGGTGCTGCCTGGCCCCCGTCGCTGGTGTCCCTAGTCCCCAAGTCAGGGCTGGCAGGGAGGTCACCACGCCAGCGAGGTCAGGAAACCTCCCTTTAGTCAGCAATTGAGAAACCTCAGTTCTGGTAAATGCCTCCTGGGAGTGACGTCTCCCTGCCGAGGGAGGGACCAAGCATTGCCAGGAGGGAAAGTGGGAGCTAAGGAGGCTTCACGATAGTGACTCTCAGGTGGGTTGTGTCCTGTTTGCTCCTCTACCCAGCTCTGTTCCCGTGCCACGACAACGGCCGCAGAAACAGCCCTTGGGCAGGCAAATCCCACCAGCTAGGCAGACTAGGAACCACCCTGCAGCCCAGCCCAGCGGGAATGGCCTGGTTCCCGCCCCCGCCAACATGACTTGCCCACACAGCACAAACCAGGGGATGGGCATCCCCCTCTGCCTCTGGACAACACCCCGGCTGCGTCGGGCTCCGTGCCGGAGAAGGGCTGCACATTACAAACGCAGGACTGGCCGGCTGCACCTGGACAAACAGCCTGCTTTGGCTGGGGGCCCCATGCGGCAGCCCGGGAATGTGCCCTACAGAAAACCCACCCGAAGAGAGTTGCTGGAGATGGCACTGGGCCCCGAGCTCCTGTCCCTGGATGGTGCTGCAGGCAGTGGGATGGGAGCTCAGCTGGGGGGGTGCTCGCCCCCCCCCAGTCAGTGCAGAACCTGGTGCCCCAGCATGGCACTAGGGGACCCCAAGCTGCTAGAGGTCCTGGTCTGGTAGCCACATGGCCTGACCGCAGGCAGCCTTGGAGGATCCCTGGGGCTGCTCTCGAGAGGCAGGGGCCTAGTTCTGGTGTCCTGGGAAAACCAGCTCCGAGTGGCTTCACCTGGTGCGGGGGAGCCAGCACTGCGCGGGGCGGAGGGATGCTCTTCGGGGCTGGATGAGGGGATAAGGGGCACGTGCAGAGCGGAAGCTAGCACAGGGTGGTGGTGTCAGAACTCCTGGGTTCTGTTCTCAGCTCTTCCACTGACCTCCTGGGTGACACTGGGCCAATGAGACCATGCTGCCATGGCGTGCCTCACTTCCCTGGCTGGCAATGTAGCAGTGAGCATGACACCCCTGCGGGGTTTACAGCCAATTAACACAGTGTCATTATCACTGACTACATTGCCCCAGAGCCCATGGACCCCCCTCATGCCACACGAGCCACCTTTGCCATGCTGCCGCGCCCAGCTCTCTGTACAGCCCCGAGCACCACCCGCGCGCCCTCGCTCCCCATCCCAGCTCGGCAGCTTCCCCTTTCTGAGCCCAGGCTGCTGCTATTTTTAGAACCAGGCGGGATTTTTTTACAGCTACGGTTACCAAGATGAAAGGGCAGAGGATGCGAGTCATAGCGAATGTGCTGAGCAGGTCTGCCGCGCTCCCCGCACCCAGGGGCAGGCTGGGTTACAGGAAACAGCGCAGCCTCCTACCGCGGGAAAAGGCCTGGCTGGGCTCACCACCAAACCTGCTGCTGCTCCTTGCCCACACATGGGGCTGGCAGAAGCTGCGCCCCGCCGGGGTCCCAGAGACACGGGGCCTAGCCCAGTTCCAACCTCCCCCTGCCCCGCCCCCGAGGCGCCAGCGTGAGATGGGGGTTGCGTCACGGACATCTCTGGCAAGGGGAGATCGGGGGGGCCGATGGTCTGTGCAGAGACTGTTATTCCCAGCTACGGACAGACTGCTCAGCGGGAGGACCCAGCAAGTCAGGGGTTCCTGCACGGGAGGGGAGCAACACTTTGCTGTCAATGCCAGTTCTTCACAGGGCCCCTTGTGATGGGGAGAGCGACCCTGAACCCCACCCCACACCTCTGCTGAACAACGGGGGAAGCAAAGGCCCTCAGCTGATCTGCAGCCCCTGTGCCCTGTGCAGCCTAACATCCTCCTGTAACATGGGGCGTAGCAGGGGGCACATTTCCAACAGGACATTGGGAAGGCGACAGGGGCTGCAGGTTTCCTGGGCCTGTACAGTGCTGCTGACGTGCCCCTCCTCCCCCCCAATCGTCAGAGCCCTTCATTATCATGTTTTCCCCAATTCCTGGGGCATTTGGTTCAGCCTCTCTGCAAAGTTTGGGGGAGGTGGAGAAATGTCCTGTAGAGATTCTGCTGAGACCATCCAACTCAGTATACATGTGACCTAGCTGGAATGGTGCCCTGAGCTAATGGGTCTGCACCCAAGCCTGGCTCGCTCTGAATAGGGAGGACGGGGCTGACAGAGGAGGCAAGATGCTGGAGACAAAGGCTTTCATAGTTAATTCCGCACACCTCCTGCAGACTCACACAGGAAACAGGCCCAGTGGGTCTCCTCTCCAGGGAGGCTCCCCCACGTGGCAAGTTGTCTGCTGCAATCTGTGCTGAATGACTCCAGCTCGTGGGAGAGATGGGGCAGGGAGAGAGACCCAAAAGGAGAGCAGAGAAGGTAGGGCAGCCAGCCACATGCAGCAAGGCCTCGGCCACCAAAGGCAGCGGCTGCCCTGAGCAAGGAGGCAAGGAAGGGGGTGCTGTGCCGAGCACAAGGTCCCTGCAGCTGTGGTGTTCTCCAGGCACCCCTCAGCATCGCCGCTTCACAGGCGCAGCACCAAGCCAAACGCACCCCACGGCTGCCCACGCAGGCCTCAGGCACGTGCACCCCTGCCTTTGGCCAGGCCCTTCACTGGCACGGTGCTCGCAGCGTCAGCAGGGCATGGGCATCGGCGGGGAAGAGGTTAACTCTGTGCAGCACGTGCTTGGCAGTGCAGATGCTGGGCTCACTTGGCGCTCAGCACCCTGCCCCCCCCCCTGCGCTCGCCCAGGGGCTCTGGGCAGCATCTCCTGGCCAGGCAGTAACTACTGATAGAGTGTTTTTATTGGCACGTTCCTGCTCCGTGTTCTCCGGGGTTCCCCCCACCAGGGGGATAGGGCCCCTTCGAGGCGTTTGATCACCTGGCTCCCGGCACCACCACGGCAGGCCTGCCGGGGATTAGACACCAATTGGGAGCATCCCCAGCGCTTGGGCTTTAATGGGAGGGGGGCTCCCAGGCAGCCAGCATGCCCGGGCCATGTGATTGCAATTACAGCCAGGCTCTGGCTTGTGTTAGGAGTGAGCTGCCCCGCACCAAGGAGGGGACTCGCAGTTGGAACGGATCATCTCTGGAGCCAGGGCCCAGGGACCTGCCTCCCTCCCTCGCAGGGGGACGGGCTGGCAGATCCCAGGACCTGGGCCACAGACAGAAAGTGGAACCATGAAATCCTGGTGTGGCCATTTCCCCCTTTCAGCTTCCTTCCCTGGAGAATCAGAGCAGGGTTTGCCCCTGCAGGGGTGGGGCAGGGCACACGCGTGTGTCTGTACGCAGGGGCATGCAGCGGTGTGGGCCTGATCTGTGTGTGTGCGCACACGCCTCCGGGGGTGTGTCTGTGCGTGTGTGTGTCTGGGTGTTTGTGCACGTGTGTCTCTGTGCGTGTGTGTTCTTCTGGGGGGGTGCGCGTGTGCCTCTCCGTGAGTGTGTGTGTGCGTCTCTGGGTGTGCGCCTCGCTGCCAAGCCCCGCCTGGCGCCTCTGTCTGTCCGGAGCACGCCCTCTCCCTCTTCCAAGGAAGAGCAAATGGGCTGGCTCCCCTCCCCCACCCCAGCAGGCCGTGGGAGCTGCAGGGCTCCCCTCCCCCCCAGACTCACTGGCCGTGTCTCAGCGAGCGTGCGAGGCACTTGTGCTAATGGGGAAATGCAGCCCTTGCACCGTGCCCGCTGCGTGGAATCCCCGGGGGCCAGGGGCAGCGCAGGGGCAGGGGGGCTTTCCCTGCCCAGGGCCCAGCTAACCCAGTCCTGCCCCAGCAGCAACGCGTGGCCACGCTGGCACGGCTCCAGAGGACGGCTGCTCTGTGGCTGTGCGGCGACCGCTCCCTGCTCCCCGTGTGCTCGGCAGGTGCTACCCCTGGCCCCAGCCCTCCTGCCGGCTGCCGGAGGTGGGGATTTCATCGACGGCGAGCTGCGCTCTCTGCCTCCCCCACCACAGGGCTGAGCGGGGGCCTTGACGTCAGCGGCTGACGCCGATCCACCCCCTCAGCCGCCTGCAGGCCCCGGCCTGGCTGTGACGCGCAGCATGGCCTGAGCTTAACTCCTTCCAACCCCGCCGCGAGCCCCGTGGCAGGGCGGCCTGCGGGGTGCGCACCGGGAGCGGGCTGTCTGCGCCCCGCCGGAGACCCAGTGCCACACGCAGCTTGTAACACGACGACAGCCCCGCGGGAGGTGCCGTGTGCGCGAGGGCGCCTGGGCGCTGGGGCAGGCAGGGCTGCAGGATGGACGTGTGCAGCTGGGTGTCTGAGGGGCCCCCAACCTGGAACCGATCCCCTGTGTGACACTTGCCCCCGCCAGCCCAGCCCTGGCCCCTCACTGGCCCCAGATCCCTGCCTCCTGGAGCTCAGGTCGCTCTGTGCACACAGCCTGCTAGAGCAGGGGCCGTAAGCCCTCCCGAGGCTCTGGGTAGGGCACCGCCAGGACAGGAGAGCCCCTCCCTCCCCGCAGGGAGCTGGTGCCACCCAGCCCTTGACCTTGAGCAAACCGGCCAGTCCCCTCGTGTGCCGAGCTGCCCGTGTGGAGCCAGGCGAGTCCCACGGGCTGCGGGCTGGTCAAACCTTCCCGCCAGGGGTTGGAGTCTCGCTGGAATCCTCTCCCCCCGCCATTCGCTGCGCTCTCTGGCCTTGGGGACTAGTGGCATCCCCACTGCTGGCAGTGGACATGGCCCCTGCCCTGCTATTCCCCTTACCAGGCGAGCGAGATGTTTGGAAATGACCGGGGAGATGGAGCAGCCCCCTCAGCAGTAAAGACCCTCCCCAGGGCCAAGGCAGCCTATGCTTTACCTGGGGGTTGCTACCATCTGCCCCTGCCCTTACTGCCAGGGAATGGGGGGCCTGTCATGGGGAGGCTGGGAACCCGGCTCTACCGCCAGCTGCAGTGGGGCTGCATGCCTCATGCGCCAGCTCTCGCCCTTCCCCAGTCAGCAAGTGGTGCTCACCCTGCGCTTGTGCCCTGAGTTCCTGGCAGGGGCGCCCTGGCTCACTTTCATCCCTCCAGCTGGGTCCCTCGGCTCATCCTCAGCTGCCTCCATCGCCACATTGGCTTTCCCCACTGTGGTGCGCTGTGTTTGTATCTCTACTGCCCACTGTCACCCCCGGCACTCACCAGCACCCCAACCTGCTGGGATCTGCTCCCAGCAACGCTTCCTCCTCCCATCAATCAGACATAGCTTCTTCCCCGTCCCAGGGCGAATCCCACTGGTTATTTCTGCTCCAGAGTACATCGCCCGAGCCTTGCAGCTTGTCTCCAGCAGGGGAGCTCCGCTTCCGCCTTGCCAGATCCCTCTTGATATTTTGCTGGTCTCACTGGTGCTTGCAACTCCTCCCAGATGAGTCTCATTTCCAGATGCAATGAGGTGCTACATCTGCCGCCCCCCGACCCGTAACACTGACAGTTACCCAGCCCCACTGAGCTCTGCCAGCCCCTCCCCTAGCCCCAGCTCAGTAGGTTGCCATTTCTCCCATCTGCTTGTTTCCAGCTCTCCGGCCAACTCTCCACTCCATGCCCCTTGGACCATGCTTGGTGCCAGGTCAGAGCCAGCTCATGTGGGAGGGTTGGTTTAGATTCTGGGTCCCGTCATTTCCTCAGACCCAGTTCTGGGTCACCTTAGGGCAGGGCAAGAGCCGGTTTATTTGGCAGAAGCAGGCCCCCTGAAGTGAAAGCATGCCTTCCTGGTGAGCGCTGTTGCCTCTGAATCCGGCTGTTTGTTCCTCGGCGCTCAGGGAAGAGTCTTTGCTGGTTGCTTTCATGCATTCACCAGGCTGTTCTCAGTCCTGGAGGCGGAGTCAGAAATGACGGCTTTGCACAAGCGTGCACTGCTGTTGCACGATTATCAGTGATAACAAAATGCTGAGGGTTGGCTGGGGGACGGGCACTTACACACGTTGTCTCTGGGACTGGAGTAGGACCAAGGCTTGCACAACTGTGTCCTTATTGTGAAACACCTGTTCTGTCCACGTCTTGTATCCCAAGCCACATTCCCCTCTGCTCACTCGCTCAGAGAGGGGAATCCATGGGATTCCATCCATGGGACATGCAATGGGGCAGGGCTAGCAGCAGCCATTGCCAAGGACAATGGTTGTCTGCAGCACCTGGAGGCCCGCCAGGCTCTGATGGGCCACGGAGCCTGCAGCCCACAGCTGTGTTCACGTTGTGGACTGGATCTTTTCACCCAGAGCAGGCCGTATGCATGAGGAAGCTGAGGGCATCAGCCAGGCACAAACCAAGGGCATGTGAAATCTCCCAGGGTGGTAGTATCACATTTGGTGCTGGGGGAAGCTGCCAGCCTCTCCCACCCTCTGAAGCACACAGCCCTACACCCTGTTGTCTCTGTGGGATCTGGAGCATCCTGGAGAAGGGCCCTGGATCCCTGAACTGGGAACCCTGCTAGGCTGTGCCCCTCCTGCAGATCCGCACTATGACCCACCGAGGAGCCTGTGGCCCTTCAGGGCGATGGCCGAGGCCAGACCCCCTCCACCGGGGAACTGGTGTGATGTGAACGGTCTCGCTGCAAAACAGGAAGGGAAATAAACTGTCTGGTGAAAGCCAGAGCACGCCAAAGCCTGGAGAGGAAGTTGGTTTGTTATTCGAATGTTTCTGATAAAGCGCAGCACTGGTCGTTACGGGCCAACCCCCTCCCCGGGTCCCAGCCAGAGTAACCTCCCCTTCCCCTGCGCACCGAGCCCCTGCCCTGCAGCGAAGGAGTTAAAGTGAGCGCGAGTGGCTCACATGTGAGGCCGCCAGTCTGACCTCATGGGGGAGGGATGGAGGGCTCTGAAAGCAGGCGGGGACGGAGAGGAAAGGAGCTGGCTCCCTCCTGGATTTGATTGTGCCCCGCAGAAGGCTGGAGGCAGCAGCGCCCTGGTGTGAAAGTCAGCCCTGGCTGAGGGGTCAGGAGCTGTTTTCCTAGATTTAAACACAAGGAAGAAGCTGCTTCTCCGCAGCTCTGGGTGCCTGGCGATTACTGGGAACCCCAGTCTGCAGAGGAACAAGCACTCATCAGGGCGGCTGCGCCCACGCACAACCCGAGCCAGCTCGTGTAGATGACCAGCGTCCCAGCCCCAGCCGCCCCTGCCCACGCTTGGCCGCTTTATGCCCTGAGACCTGAGGGCAACAGCTGTGGGCCAAGGGGGCAGCAACTTCCCACCCTGGGGTTCTCAGGGCCATGGCCCTGCCAGGACCTCCCCGCCCACCTCCTTCACACGGGTGGAGGCTGGCGGGGGAAGGCAGATCCAGCTGGAGTTGGACATTGGCTGCTGCCTAGAGATGAGCCAGGCCCCCAGGTCTCCAACAAGGGGGCTGCGATTACCTGGTGCTTCGGTCTCTCCCCCACCCCCATTGGTCCCCCCATTCAGCCCTGGATCTCCTCCCCCCACAGGCCCAGTCAGAGACCGCCTTGGAGCTCGGCCCTTGGGACAGCCTGGGCCAGATGAGACAGAGCCATAAAGCTGGGTGTGGTCTCTGTCCTAAGCACACAGGCCCCCTGGCTCCCCACGGCGCCTCCTAGCAGCCGCTGAGCCATGACCACAGATAGCCACTGGGATCTCTCCAAAGGCAGGGAGGGCAGCCTCCTAGCCCTGGAACCAGCTAAGTACTGCAGCCAGACCTGCCGCCGGCTCGCTCGGCCAGCCGGGGGTCTGGAAACGCCTGTGCGCGGGGTCTGAGGAAGCGTGGCTCGGGACAAGGCCACCCCCCACTCCCTGGAGTGCAGCACTCAACACTGGGCTGTAACCTGGGGATGGAGCCTGCTCCCGGTTTTGCTGTTGATCTCAGTGCAATCAGGTTCAAGCCAGTAGGGCTGGTTCCCAGAAGCGCTGAGCCCCAAGGGCTCACACTCACTTCAGCTGGAGAAGCCACTGCTCTGCACCTCTGCAGATCAAGCCCTCCTAGTGCAAACTCTTTGGAGCTAGGGAACATACTGTCTATCTTCCCCTGGGCCCCAGCTCAGGCACGGGGAAGTAGTTGGTGCACAATGCTGTGCATGGCTTTGCTTTTGGTTTCTCTGAGTCCTTCAGAAACTCCGTGATGAGGCAGAGGTTGCAGCATTTTCACCTCCTGTTGTTTTCTTCCTGGCAACCTGATCCCACAGACTGCATGGGCTTAGCCTTCCAACTGGCACTGCCCACTGCGAGATCAGAGCCAGCAGGGCTTTGGGCCCCCATCTCCATACTTATCCCTCAGTAACTGGGCCTTGGCCCCCTGTTACTGTTACAACAGACCTGCATCACTGGGCCGTATCTGGGAAAAGACAAAACAAGAGCTGGCCATGTGCTGATGCTGCTGTCCTGTGTTCCCAGCATCCCCAGGGGGGATAAAGGGAAGCAGATGGTCA
Organism: Mesoclemmys tuberculata; assembly: GCA_007922155.1. NCBI lineage: Eukaryota > Metazoa > Chordata > Testudines > Chelidae > Mesoclemmys > Mesoclemmys tuberculata. Next base: position 13,003,217 of record ML675700.1, read on the forward strand.
GATATTCTAGCTCAGGGGATCAAATTACAGCCAGTCAATTGACTGGACTTAAAGTGGGAACCTTGCAGCCAGTTATCTTTCTTACAGTCACCATCCTGGCCAGCTGGCTCAGGGAGGAGAGACCACAGGGTGGGGGGCAGATACTGGGGAATATCGCCCACCTCAGCTCCCACACAACTATCCCAGCAGGGATGCTGCACCTTGTTGCCCAGACGGACGACCTTGCGGGAAGCCATCTGAGTCATTTTCTGGTGTCTCGGGACTGCTCCGGCAAGAGAGGGCCCGTGGGAAGTGGGAAGGTTCCCTCTTGTAGCAATGAACACCCTAGTTCATCTCCCATGGGGAGGAGTGAAAATGAGAGATGGAGAAAGAGGAGACAGCAGAGCAAAGAGGAGAGCAGCCCCCCTGGTCTGCCTCTGTTCCCCATCTCTCCTCTCCAGCCTGTCTCCCCTTCCTTCCTCCCCATGGCTCCCCTCTCCCCACCTTGCTGCCTTCTCCTCTTTACCCCTCCCACCCCCACATTTCTTACCGTCCCCAGCTGCACGTGGCTGCATTTTGTCCCTCTGGATGAGCATGTCCCCTCCATTCCCCACCGACCCAGAAGGGTTGAGGTGGGGCCTCAGTCTTGGGCTGGCGCCTCTGCACAGTAGCGGGTCCCCCCCACATGGGAAAAGCCTTTCAGGGAGGAGGAGCCCCATCTTTGTGTGCATTGTCTCCAGGATTGTCACAGCTGGGCAGGGCCTGGTGCTGTGCTGGGACGTGGGGGCCGAATGGGCTGGACAAGAGCTGGGCACCAGCCTCTCCATAGTCAGCACAGCCAAGTCACAGAGAGGCATCAAAGCAGGCTGAGAGCAGGTTCCACGCTACACACACTCGAAACGACCCCGCCTGTAGCCTGTGCCTTGAACACACCTTCGGGTTTCTCTACGGCATCTTGGGACAATTGCCAGGCCTGGCACCCCGGTCTGGGACCCACTTGCCAGCTCTCAGCCTTCATGGCTGTTCTCTAAATGCTCCGGCTGAAAGAGCTGGAGGTGGAAACACTGAGATGGCCAGTGGCAGGGGGCAGGCAGGGGGCAGTGCTAGGAGGACATGAATCCCCTAGGTCTGCACATTTGTCTTCAGCGGCTCACTCTGCAAAGGCGAGAATGAAAATGACTGGAAACTGAAGCTTTATGAGGCCTTAGGTAAGGGCTTTGAAGGGACCTGAGAGTTAGGTCGTGAGGCACAAAGGTACAGACAGACATGACCTAATGCAAGTCATTCAAAACATAAATGATGAGGTAAGCAAAGCTGGGGTGGCAGCTGCTCGGAGCGAAAAGCAGACCAGCAGCGAGGGAGGGGAGGGGCAGACGTCCCCTCTGAGATGCACGGGCAATATGGGGCTGTTGTTCCAGAATGATCATTTTCTGAGATCTTCTGTTGCATGCCCCGATGTCCCTGCATGCCTCTTGCAGACCCAAGCTCCAGCAGCTTCTTTGTCCTGCAGATCAGCCTTGGGACTCGTGCATGTCACTGCTGACCTTTGCAAGCTGCAGAAAACGCGGGGAAATCGCTTGGTTTTCCCCTCTGAGTGGAATGCTAACAAGACTTGCCCAGTGTTGAGACTCCTGCAAGCCTGTACCAAGTGCCGTGCTGATTGTTATTTACTCTGTGGTCCCCCCTTGCTCCTCACAACTGCAACGCAGAAAAACGGCCTCAGGAGTAATGTGGCAATGGGCAACAGCCTACTGTCCTGCTAGCCTGGGGCAGCGCTTCTCAGCTGTGCTGGGGCACTGGGCAGCTTGGCTGGGCTGGCCTAGCTGAGCCAACTGTCTCCCCCTGCTCCCCTTTCTTTAACTTGCATCATGATGCCAAGGAGCCTGGCCCCTGTGCTTCCTGCATCCTTAAGCTATCTGCCCAGCCAGGCACACACCCGACTGCCCCTGCATGCATGGGGAGGGCCCTATGAAAGCCGAATGGGGGGAACAGCACCCAGGTTCTGGGGTGACTTGGGAGTTAATTTTTCAAAGGAAGCTGAATTAATGGTAACGATGCTGAGCGAGCACAGAGCAGTGGATGAAATCCTGACTCTGGGGAAGTCAGTGGGTGTTTTGCCATTGCCTCGCGTGGGGCCAGGATCTCGCCCTCGTAGGCAGCAGCCATTGTGCCCTGGCCAGTTGCAGATTCTCCTAACACCAGGATGTGTGCAAGGGTTGGTTTGCAGGGCATCTGCTCTGGGGAATCACAGTGGGACCAAGCTAAATACGAGGCTATGGTTTAATTCTCCAGCTTATTTCCACCATCTTGTCTCTGAGCAGCCTGGGTGTTCTGGGGAAAACGGGCAAACCTGTTGGACTAGCAGACGTGAACTTGCCGTGATAGCTCCCTGGATAGCCCAGTGACAGGGCAGGCAGATCCTGGCACTGCCAGGAGACAGGTAGGGATGATAAATTGCAGCAGCCTGAGACTTGTGTTCCAGGCTCTCAGCCCATGGGCGAATGCTTCTTTGCACATACACAAAAGTCAGCCATGTGTCAGCCCTGCACACGCGCTGGGTTTCCTGGGTGGCTGATTTCGGTGGTGTTGGGTTTTTTGCCCACACCTGCTATTTTCTAGTGGCTCAGAACAGCACGACCCAGTAAGGCACTTTGGTTGGAAAATCATGGTTTGAAATAGCAGAGACATGGTGCTTCGGTTGGCCAGGGAGCTGCCGCTCGAGCAATCTCAGTGGGAAACAAAGTCCAGGAAAGTTAGACCACCATGTAACCCTGGGCCAGCAGCGAGTGTGGCGGGAAGAGCATGTCCCATCTACACTCTGCTGTGCTGCCCGTAGGCGAGTGTCCTTGACTAAGCAGCACATTAGGCACCAAGCACTCCCCAACTCTCTGCCACTGACTCACTATTTGGCCTTGGGCAGGCCAGTGACCCTCTTTGTCCCCATGTCTGTACAGTGGAGATTAGCCTCAGATAATCACCCGCTTCCCAGGGAAGGGTGAAGAATGGTGCAGGGAGGATCCTCTTGGTACGTCTACACTGCTGCTTGGAGCGAGACTCTTAGCCGGGCAGACAGACTCAGACTAGATTGGCTTGCACTAACAGGCTAAAAACATTGCAGGTTGGGCTAGCACCCGAGTGCAGACCCAAGGGTCAGGTGAGCTTGTGCTCACTATGGCAAGCTAAACACACCTGAGTGTTCATACCCATGGACTGCGGCATGTCCCGTAAGCCGGGTTAGCTGCTCTACCTTGGGATTTTGATAGATGAAAGAGGCATGCCCACGGCCCATGACACTAGGAGCCTCCTCAGTAATTAAAAGTAGAATTAATCATCTTCAGCGTGGTCCCACCAACAACTGACTGTAAAGAAGCCATTCCTGGATTTGAGGGCTCCCCCACTACAATGTAGAACTGTGGAGACAAGTTTCCTGACCCGTAACCCGAGCCACAAGCCACACCCTCCTGCCCCCATGGTCAGACTCCAGCAAAGGCCTCCCACTACGCCCCGAGTTAGCAAACTTGGGCTCTGGGGGACCGACAGGGAAGCAAGAGGCAGATCCAAGGGATCTCTGTTGAGAATGCCCTGTCAGCAGCTGCCAGATGTTCACATCTGGGGTCTGTGAGCACATCACCTTGGCTGACCTCGGCAGCACAGGGGGACAGAGGTGGTGGTTACAGCCCAAACCATATAAAGCCATAAAGCCCCGCTGGGAGACTTTCTGTGCTGAAATGTCTGGGGCTGCATTGTAGCGGGGCCCCACTGACAAGCAGAAACTGTTCTGTGAGCTGTTCCTGGCTCCGGTGGGAGAGGAGAAGTCCTTCAGCAACTGATGGTTTCCAAGCACTGTGCAACACTCGGCAGCAGGCAGGGCCGTAAGGCCAGAGATGAAACTGCAAGAGGACTCACAACAGATGTCCTCGGAAAGCTCTGACTGATTGCACTCGGGAGGGAGAGCTCAACAGCCCTAGTGCTCACTTCCCTTTCACGTCTAAGGGTAGCTCACGCGTCAGCATTTCAGCCCGTCACCTGCACGGGTCAGGAAGGGATCCCACCCCCGATGGACTCTGAGGGAGAGGATGGAGCTCCTTTCCCTGAAGCGTGAGAGATGGCCATGGCTGGAGTTGGGACACTGGATGGGTAGGGCCAGGGCTGTGCAGTGGCACTGAGCGTTCTCTCTCCCAGGGGCGTGGCTGGCTGGTTCTTGCTCACGTGCTCAGGGTCTAACGGGGGTCGGGAAGGACTTTTCCCCAGGTCAGATTGGCAGGGACCGCAGGGGTTTCACCTTCCTCTGCAGCTTGTCAGGTGCCTGGATTATCTCACTTAATAATTTCCCTGTGGGGGCCTCAGACACTGGTGCATCTCAGTCCCTCCTGTTCTCTGCCTGTGGCACACAATAACCTAGTTCCCTGTGGTCTTTGGTCTCATTTTGCTTGTTGGCTTAGTGTGCCTGGGTGTTGGGTGGGGTGTACAGGAGCTTAGATTTAGATGATCTGGTCCCTTCTGGCCTTAAACTCGGTGACTTGTGGTTCCAGCCCATGTGTTTGTGCCAAACCCTGTCCAGCGGGGGAAAGGGCTGTGTACAACAATTTATTGCCAATAAATACAAAATTCAATTAAAATATTGGCAAAGGTCTGAGTGCATCTGCACTCTCCCTGCTGGAAGACATCCACCCCCTCAGCAGGGGTTGCTATGGCAGGCTCATTTAGGGCACAAACACCACCGGTTTGGGCAGGAATAAGCTTGTATTAGCTGGTGAAGGTTTGTATGAACTCAGATCTGCCATTCAAGCTTCTACATGCTTGGAAAAGAGGCCAGGCCTCCCCAAACCCATATGGAGGAAAAGCATTCCCTCCGCCCCACCTGTCTGAATGCTGTTTCTGTTTTTCATCCCCAAACTAGTTACACTTCATTTTTAATAGAGCCCTGTAACATTAACCCTTCACTGCCTCATCCTGCACTCCAGCACTGAGAGAAAACAGCACAGAGCCAGCACCTCAGCTTTGGGCCTTCTGCATTTCTGAGGGCACGGAGCGGGTCTGGGCACCCACTCTTTCTGACTGGAAGTTTTGCTGTGGTCCTCAGTGGGAGCTGGATTGAGTGTTTTGACTGCAGACAGAAGCACTAGAAAAAGGATATGCAAAAACTCTGGGACACGGAAACTTCTAAGAAAATACTGATTTGGCCGCTGATTGTGTGGAAGCAGCCAAGTCGGACCCCTTCCAGTTTGTTTTCATAGGGGTCCCCCTTTGTGATGAACTAACTCTCTGTCGAAAACACAGCCCTCCAGGCACACCCCCTCCCGCTGCACCCCAAAAGGTCTTGGATTGGGGACAGCTTCCTCCAGTCAAACAGAGGTGGGCTAGGAGAAAAGCAGAGCCACTTCTTGGGGGCTGTGCATGCTACCTCTGCATCAATCCCTGCCTGTGTCTGGGCTGGAGAGGGAGTTTCCCTGAGTCAGGGGGGCAAATACGAGCTTCTTTAAATGAAAAAAGTTGCATTGCTTTTCCAAATGCATATGCCTGTTTTCCTGATGTTGAGTAAATTAGCTGCCTTGACTCCAAAAGGGCCACAGACACCCCATGGAAAACCTCTGAAGAGAGCGGATTGAGAAACAATCTACAGAGCAACATCTCTGCCGGCACATCACGTTTTCCTGGCCATTTCCGTGTCTGCTTTTGTATTGGGAACATTATTTTGTTATTTATTTGTATCCCGGCAGTGCACAGGAATTCCCATCAGGTACTGTGCTGGGCACTGTACACATATAGAACAGGTGCACGCAGGTTTCTGTCCCTGAGGAATATCCACTGATCCTGTCTGTATCCTCTTCCTGGAATCATAACCCTCGCTTGCGACATCGTTCTGCAGCACCCATTCTGATCAAATCTATTACCATGTAGTCACAATTAGGAAATCTTTCTCCAGCCCAACCAGTTCCTAGGTATTGAATGGGGAAATCAACAGTCCCAGATTTTTACTGTTCTTACTGCAAATTGCAAAGACCTGTCTTGCCTTCCCCGCAAGTCATGAGTTAATTCTCGGCTTGGCTCCTGCACAGGTGTTTCGGGTGCAGTAAGGAGGCAGGCCAGGGAACTGAAGGCCCAATCAAGAAATGGTCTATAAAGCAGCTGACAGCGGCAGTGGGGGACAGTGCTAGCTCCTGGAGTGGGAAGGTGGCTGTGTAGCTAAGGTGGGTTACTCCGGTACGACCCTAAGGCTGCAAAGGAAAGCCTGGGTGAAAACTCTTACTGAGCGAAAGCTATGTTTGGCCCCGAGCGCGTTTGCACCCACGGGTATTTTCTGGGGCGATGTCAGATGAAACTTGAATGGCTCCGTTCCCCAGTGACGGCTGCAAGCTCAGCGCTGTTTGCACTGTGAGTTGCTGTTTCGAATTAAAAATCCAAGGTTGCCCCCCCCATTGCATCCACAGGGGGGAGGGCAGGGCTGGAGACCCCGGGGTGAGCCTGGGCTGGACAAGGGCCGTGCCTAGCCCAGCCAGGGCTTCCCGCGGCCAGTGACCAGGCTCTCAGGGCGCCCCCGGGCAGTCGGGGGGGGGGGGTCGGCAGGGGAGTCCCGGGCCAGGCCTTACCCCTCCCCCACGTCTCCCCCTCCCGCGCCTATAAACATCCCCGGGCGGGGCCGGCGGCGGGGCCAACACCACGTGACCCCGCCCCCATGACATCAACCCAGCAGGCGCCGCGCTGTTGTGCAGTTTACAGGCCGGGTCGCCCGGGTGACGGGGAGGGGGGGAGGGCCGGGGGCGTGGCCCCGCCCCCCCGCCCCCTGCGGCCCGGCGAGAACGTCATCTGCAGCCAATCCGGGCGGCGCCCGGGAACCCCTCGGGGGGGCGCCGGGGCAACTTAGGGCGCCGCGGGGCGCCCCCCGCCGCACTAGCGCGTGCGCGCGAGCGGAGCGGAGCAGTGGCGAGCGGCGGCCGCGCCCGGCCTGCAGCGCCGAGCACCCCGCCCCGCGCAGCTCCCTGGGCGGCCGCTCCGGGCCCGGCGCCCCCCCGCCGCGGCGGCGGCGGAGGATGGAAACACCCT
>ML675700.1:13045239-13105346 GCA_007922155.1 Mesoclemmys tuberculata
CCCCCCGGAACCTGCAAGGACCAGCCAGTCCGTCCTCGCGCCCGCAAACCGCCTTGTCTCCTGCTCCAGCAACCCGGCACGGCAGCGCCCGGGCCGGGCAGGGCCGCTGTGGGAAGTGACCCGGGCGCTCCTTGTTGCGCGGGGCGGGGTTTGCATGAATTATTTATTTCAGCATCAGAAAATTAACCACCCTGGGGTCCGAAGGTCCTCAGTGGGGCACTTATTATGGGCTGGCGGCCTCTCCCAACGGCGGGGGCGCGCAGCAGCTTCCCGCGGCCTGGAAAGGCAATTCCCAGGGACCCGCGGCGGGCTCTGCTATTTCCAGCCGGCGAGCGCAGGGCCCTGGGGGGCCCCGGCTGCCCCGGCGCCGCCGAGCCGCGCGTGGCACGGCCGCGTGGGAAGCGGGCTCGCTCCGGCCCGCGTGGCCTTGTCCACACACGCCCGGCCCTGCGTGATGTGAAAGTGGTTTCGAAACCAGTTTGGCCAAAGCAGCGCATAGCCCCACCCGTGTGGACACTCGCTGGGCAGGGCAGGCAGGGTCCGGATCCAGTTCGCCCCTCTTGGGCTGCGGTGAGGGGCGGCTGCGCTGGCTTAAGTGAGCCAGGGCCAGGCTGCGCCCGCCTGCCCTGCAGAGAGGCCGGGGCGGGCTCGGGTGCAGCCCCTGCTCAGCCTGGCGTGGAGCCTCCCCCCCCCCGGACCCCCAAGTCGTGCGCAGCAGCACAGGGACCCGCCGAGCTGGAGACGCGGGGCAGCGAGACGGCCTGGCCCGCGCGGGTCGGGGGCCGCTCGGCGCCGGGGCGCACGGGGCGCGGCTCTGCGCACGGGCCGGGATCTCAGCCGAGGTGTGACGGGCGGCCCCGGGGCAGGCGCCGAGCGAAGCAGGCGCTGGGGGCGCGGACCCCGCGCAAAGCGACCTCCGCCCCCGCTCTCCGCCGGCGCGGCGCGGGCCGCCCGCGGGCTCTGGCCGGGGGAGCGGGGCGCCGGGCCCCGGGCAGCGAAGCGTTAAGGGCCCGCCCTCAGGAAGTGCGGCGGGAGCCGCCCGCCAGCGCCGCTTGCTCCGCACGGAGCAGTTGCCCGCTGGGTCACCGCGCGGCTCGCCAGCTGCCCCCCGGCGCCGGCCCCCGACGGACGCGGGCTCCCCGCGCCTCCGGCCGCCTCCCCGCGTAAGTCTCCGCCGGCGGCTGCTGGGGACGCGGCTTTTGCCGGGAGCTCCCAGCGCGGCGGGCACAGCTGAGCCGGGAGCCGGCCGCCGCGGGGGTCCGGCTGCGCCGGGCCCGAGCCGGGCCCGGCGGTTGGGGTGCCCCGGGGTCAGGAGTGTGCGGAGCAGATCGCCATGGCCCAGGGCTGGCCTGGACCCGGAGCTTCCCCGAAGGCCGGGGCCCGGTTTCTGGGCTCCTCCGTGACCTTGGCTGGCAGCTCCGCAGGCAAGTGCCATTGCGCTGCCCGCCGCGGACGGGGCTGTGCTGGGCGCAGAGGGACCCGGCGGGGGGCTGCGTGGCAAGGGCGCGGCGTCCCCTCGGGGAGTTTTGCTGATGGGTCGCGCTGCCAGCCCGGCTGGGGCCCGTCTGGAGGCTGCGGGTCAAACCCTCTCGCCGTTTCTGGCCAAGAAGGTGCCCATGTGATCATCCAGGCTGACGTCCTGCCCCAGCCTGGCAGCAGCTGCCCTCGGGATCTGCAGAGCCGCCGCTGGGAGCTGGTTCTCGCCAGCCATCGAGGCAGCAGCCTGTGACCTGCTGCCTCCATCCCTGTGAGCCTGGGAATGCCTTGGACTAGCAGCAAGGGCTTGGAGTCACCGCGGCTCCCAGCCTGTCAGGTGTGAGGCCCCAGCCACGCCAAGGCTGCTCTGGGCAGCGGTGGGGCTGCACCTGGATGTTCCAGACGCTCCCTGACCAGGGATCCCTTGTCGGAGGCCCTCGGGGTGTTCACAGCGAGGCAAGGCCTGGGCTCTGCGCACCCCCAATCCGTCACCAGCATGGGGAGGGGACCTGGCCCTCCGTGCCCCTCTTGCCCACCTGACGCTGCCGTTGCGAGTCCTGCCAGGAGCTCATGAGCCACGTGCCCCTGGGGCCAGTTGTTCAAGCTTCTCTAGAGCAGCTGGCCAGCTGGGGATGCACCCTGGCCTCAGCAAGCCGTTGGCTCCACCAGCCTCGGGGGCTGTGTGCGGCAGGTAGCAGGTCCCCCGGAGCTGCTGTGTCTCGGATGTTGCAGGGAGCTGGACTGGTTCCCCCTGGGTGCTGGGGCTGTGCTGGAGGAGGGAACCCAGCCCTCGCATGGAGCTGGGGGGGGCAGTGCAGGGTTTCTACTGGTTCACAAATGCTGAAGCGGAGCTCAGCCAGGTGCACATTCCTGGGAGAGGAGCGCTGCCTCCTTCCCACAAGGGAGGCCCAGGAGCTGGAGCAAGCCCCTGGGCCCCTTGGGAGAGGCTCAGAAGAAGGCAGCTGGCTCCATTCCCTCTCCCACAGCTCAGGGTTTGGTTCCCAACGCCCGCCAGCGGGAATGCAATGGCAGCCAAGTCCTGTGCCGGGGTGGCTGGCCTGATGCCAGAGTGCGGCCCATTCCCGGGCAGCCAGAGCCTTGCTGAGGGCTGCTCTGCATTGCAGCCCATGTGCCTGAGCAGATGTTTTCTCATTGTCCCAGGCCTGGAATTCAATCCCCCCCATGGTGTTTATGGAGCCTGGCGGGCTGTGAGGGAGGGAATCCTGCTCAGCTGGCCTTTTAGCTCCTTCCCGCCCTCTGCTGCAGGCGAGTGTTTGACTGGCAAAGGGGCCCAAGGCGCCCCCACTCCATCTCCCCTCACTTCTTCGGCTGCCGGATGCCAGGAGGCTCGGGCCAGTGATGGCACCAGGGAAAGAATCAATGGCCACACGCCCTAAATGGCAATTGGCACTTTTACGAGAGCGAATCTTTGTCATGTTGTTTCCTTATTGGCATTTGCAAAACGCTGTGAGTACGGCCGAGAGCCGGGTCCATCTCTTGTCCACTGCAGCGCAGTGCTGCAAGATCCCAGCCGGCCCAGTGCCAGGACAGCCAAGAGCCCCCAGTGCAGGGGGCCAGCCACAGCCAGCACGCACTGCAGAAGGGCCTTTCCCATTCTCGGTGGAGCTGCCCGCTGCCCCTGGCACCGCAGCCCAAACGTTCTCAGGGCAGCATGGGCCCCTCTGCATGCTTCAGCCTGCTCTGAAGGGTTTCTCATCCACATGCCACAAAGCCAGTGGGGCACAGAACATCTGGCACCATCCCGCCAGGGTCAGCCCCCAGGCCACTCACTCTTTGCTGTTTGAGCCCCCTCAAAATGAACATACAAGAAATGCCTCTTAAAGAGCAGCTGCCACCTCCCCCCTGCTGCCACCAACCCTAGGCATGTGGGGCTCCCTGGGGCATCCTGTGTCCAAGACACCACCTGCTCTTGCTCCAGGTCTCTAACCTTCTGAATTTTGCAGGTGGACCTGAGCAAAACCTTCCCCCCCACCCCCAATCCCCGCAGCGGAATGTGAAACCAAAAGCCTGGCCTGGTGGGGCAGCCATGGCACCGGCCGTGTTGGGGGGGTGTCTCCTTTCAGGAACTCCCGGGTCCCAGGGAGGCCCATGAGAGCGAGCCCTGGGCAAGTGTGTCCCCTCTGGGTGACCCCAGATTGCAGAGCCTGTGGCCACTGCTGGGTCGGGGGAATCTGAGAGTGAGGGCATCTATCCTTGGGGCAGCCCCTAGAGGGCAACATGGTCACCCCCTGCTGGGATGACGGACGGGCCGTTCATCAACTCAGCGTGGGGCACAAAACCCCTGCCCAGTAAAGCACTGACCCCACCAGCCCCCAGCTGTGGCAATATGCAGCCCCAGGTCCAACAGGCTCTGGCTGTGGGCTTGGCAGCTCCACGGCTAGGTTAAGTCAGTCTAGGGCAGGCACAAGCAGTCAGCGTCAACCCATCCCCCCACATGGGCACTTAGGGGGCGCGAAGGAGGAATCTCTGCAAGGTGAGGGCAGCAGCTGGGCTGATCTGGACAAAAGCGTGTTGCAAACAGCTCCTGAGTTGTGCCTCTCTTCAGCCCGCATGGGCCCAGACCGCCTGCCAAGCGAGCCGTGGGGGAGGCAGCTGCATGGCAGAGAGGTGACAGACCCCCCGGTTATATCCGCCCAGCTCCATGCAGTGGTGCCCGGAGTGGTGCTCTCAGGCCGGCCAGGGCCCCACAGGGCAGGTATCCTGCAGCGGGGTGTGTGTGTTCTCTCCCCTCAGCAGCCTTTGGAGCTGCCCCATCGCTCCAGGATCCAGCACCCGCAGACACCTGCAGTCTGGCTCCCATCCCCTGGCAGTGAGCGCCCTGCCAGGCTCCCCAGATATAGTGGGGAGCGGCTGAGACCTGGCGCCTGGACAGCTCGTGACTCTCTCCTCCTGTTGCAGGGAAAGGATCAGGGCCAGCCAGAGCAGGGGCCAGGATGCGGCGGAGTCGGACGGCCACGTCCTTCCTGGGCATAGAGGTGAGAGCAGCTGGAGGCCGGCGGGAGTAGGGGACCCTGCCTGGAAACCATCTGGCTGAGCGGGATGGCTCTCGGTCACTCCGTGCAGCCCAGGCAGCACCTGGGGCTGGTTCTGGCAGTGCCACGGGGGGTTATAACCCGGACGCTGAGCCCAGATTGGGCAGGGTCAGTGTTGATAACAAGGGGGGAGGGGACACACAGCATGGACCCGTGGGTGGGAGACGGCTGTGGTGCTTGCTGGGCTCAGTGCCTGTAACCCCCTGCCCCATGGGGGCCCCTTGTGCATGTCGGTGTCACCCCCCCCCGGCTGGGGAGAAGGGGCTTCTGGTTCATGTGGCTGCCGTGTCCCTTGGTTGGGAGCAATGGTGCGTTGTACCCAGCGCCATCGCTGTCCCAGCTGAGACCGGGGCAGCCCCTGCTCGTGTGCCTTGGAGGAGCCCTGATGCCCCTGCGGGTCAGTCTGTGAGACTCCCCCTCCCACTGGGTGAGCTTTGCTTCATGTGCCGATGTCAGCATCTCCTCACCAGGGTAGCAGGCGGGCAGGGGGCAGAACTGGGGAGGCAGAGAGCCAGAGCGCTGGGGAACTGCCTTGAAGCAGTGCTCCCCCCAGCCACACCCAGTCCGGGCCTCAGGAAGGAAGGAAGGAAACTTTCCCCATCTCAAGGCCTTTGCTAACGAGCCACCAAGTGAGTTCTCGTCCCCTGCACTGAGCGTCAGCCGCAGCTGCTCAGGGAGCACAGAGCCTATCTGAGCTCTGGGGCTGGGACATTACTTGGAGGAGAATCAGGACAGCTCCTCCATCACGAGCGTCCCACACGACAGGTTCAAGCAAACTGCGGCAATGTGGGTCTGGGTGAAGCGACTTGTTCGGGCTGGCTGAGAGATTGTGCTCCGAGGTAGTGAGCAGTGGTTCGCTGTCCAGTTGGGAAGGCATCTCGAGGAGGGTCCTGCAGGTGTCAGGCCTGGATCCAGTGCTAAGCAGTACCTTCATTCGTGACCTGGATAATGGAGTGGCGAGCGTGCTGATAAAATGCGGATGGCATCTGGCTGGGAGGGGCTGCAAACACTTGGGAGGCTGGGGTTAGAATTCAAAATGACTTGGACAAATTGGAGAATTGGTCTGAATTCAACAAGATGAAACTCCATCCAGACAAGGGCACAGTAGGTGACTTAGGAAGGAAAAACTGAATGCATAGTTCCTAAACAGGACAGAAGGAGCTGGGTGGTCGAACTGCTGAAGGGGATCGGGGGCTGTAGTGGGTCACAAATCGAATAGGAATCAACAGTGTGATGCAACTGTGAAAAAGCTGAATATCCTTCTGACAGGAGTGTTGTGTAAATGATAATTACCCAGCATGGGTGAGGCCTCAGCTGAGCATTGGGTCCAATTCTGGGCCCCACACATTAGGAAGGATGGGGAGGAAAGCAACAAACCTGATACAAGGTTTAGAAATCCTGACCTTTTAAAAAAACTGGGCACATTCAGTCTTGAGAAAAGCAGACTGAGGGGACCTGATAAAAGGCTTCCAATCTGTGAAGCGCTGTTAAAAAGAGGCGCGAGGGATCAATTTTCTCTGTGCCAGCTGGAGGGAGGACATGGAATAAGGGGCTTAATCTGCACCAAGGGAGGTTTAGGTTGGAAAGGAGGAAAATCTTTCTAACTCTCAGGGCCATTAAGCTCTGGGCCAGGCTCCCAAGGGAGCTTGTGGAATCCCCATCTCAGGAGGGTTTTAAGCCAGGCTGGACAAACCCCTGGCAGGGCTGGTCTAGGCTGGCTTGGACAGGACTCAGCACCGAGGCTGGGTTCGGTGACCTCTAGTCTTGTGGCCCGTCCAGTCTGACATTTCTCTGATTCTATGCGGTGAGCAAATTCTGGGGCCCAGGAAGAGCCCAGTGCCCCAGGCGTGGCTGCTGCTTGGAGTAACAGCTTCCTTCCCTCCCACTAACGGGCTTTCGCACTCACGAGCAGACCCCAGGCACTAGTGTCGTACGAGTGTGAGCACACAAGGGGTCGCTTTGTCGTACCACGCTGCTGGCTAGTGGCTAAAGAGCTGGGCTATGCAGCGGCCAGCAGGCCAGCCCACCGCTGCAGTTCGGGTTGGCTGGGGAGGGTCATGTTCTCAAATGCCTACTGCACCAGCTGGGGGCCCCGCCAACTCCAACTGACCCCAGGTTGCTGCCTGGTTACAGATTTGCAGCCAGCTCCTCCTGCTTCATTAACCTGAGAGGCCTCCTCACTCGAGAGCTGCTGACTGGCAGCCTCGAACAAGCCCCAACCTGCTTGGCTGCGCCTCCATCTCCGCTCCAGCGCCTCTCGGCTGGGGGTCATTAGCACAGCTGGACTAAAAGCCACTTTCTTGTTTGGATCCTGTGGTTCCATGGTTACGGCTCAGGGAGCCAACGTGCAGCCAGGGGCTGCGCTTCCCCTGCCTTGGGGCGAGCGCTAGAGAGCCAAGCCCTGCGGTGCCCGCCTGGCCCAGGCAGACGGCTCCCTGCTGGGCCCCTGGTTCTCCCCTCTCCTTAGCCAGCGCTGGAGGAAAGCAGCACGGCCCCTGCCCCGGGAGCTGGCTGTGGGACTCCCTGGAAACCAAAGGCACATTCTCCCTGCCTGCCTGAGCCGGCCACCTGCTGCCACTCCAGGGTGCTAACACCGGCGATTACAGTGCTCAGCAGTGGTTCATTATACCCTTAATGGGCAGTTAATTATTATGATCCCTGGACTAATTGCACATTCAGCTCCTAGAGGGTTTTTCCACTGCAGCAGCTGCCTCCGAGGCTGACGCATTGTGACCCCTGGCCCGGTGCTTCCCAAGCGGGCACCAGCTCTGCAGCAGGTAGGGGGGCTGGCCTGGGGAGTGGCTCATGGAGGAGTGCCAGCATGTCTGGACGCGCCGTGCTGGCCGCATGCTGGTTGGCTCCGGGGCTGCTCGGAAGCCACCCCCGGCCGGTGCAGGGGGGAAGTCTTGTCTCACCACAGCCCTTGTCCCCGTAGCCTATAGGTCCCTGGCACACCTGAGCAGAGCCCAGCCCCACCCTACCGATGGGGCGGGGCGAGAGCTACCAGCTGGGCCAGGCTCAGTGACAGGCCACCCCGCGCTCGCTGCTGCAGTGTTTGGCTGTGACCTCAGCCCCGGGCTGGGCGCCCCAGTGGGAACCACTGACGACAGCAGGCATGAGGGCCTGCTCCCCGGGGTGCCTTGTTTGCTGCAGTGCCTCTCCCCTCCTGTTGCCCCATTTGCATGGTGCCACAGAGCATCTGGAGCTGGCCCTGCCTGCGTGCCAAGGCCAGGGGTCAGGGCAGTGTCCCCAGCAAGCGCTCCCAGCGTCAGGCACAGCCTGTGCCCCGCAGCCCTGAGCTCCGCAGCGTGACATGACCCCAGCCTGTGCCCCAGACCTGGGGACGCTGCGAAGGGCTTGAAATGCCCCCCCCACCCCCAGCAGGGATTTTACCCTGGAAAAGGAGATGTGCCAGAGCCTGCAGAGTTCACTAGAGTCTGTGCTACTGCCATCGACTTTCTACGGATACCCTGGGGATGGGGGGCAGGATAAACTTCGTAGATGGAGTGAGACACCCTCCCACTGCCACTGCAGCTTCATGAAGGAGGGCCCTCCGCCCCGCCCCAGCGCAGCGGTGTGCTCCCCGCTTTGCCCAGGGACTGCACGCTACAGTTGGTTGCTTTGCTCTCCTCACTCTGGCCCTGCCTTGCTCCAGGGCTGGGCCCAGCCGTGCTGTGTCCTGCCTGCACTGTCCTGGCCTCGCACAGGGGTGCTCGCAGGTTCCTCTGAAGCGTGTGTGGAATTGGAAGCTCTTTCCACAGGTGCCAGGTGCCACGGCAGTGCCTCCATTTATTTCTCGCTGTGCCTAGAGCAGGCTCCTTTCATTACTCACCACAGACCATTAATCGTTTTTGTTGCTCTTCTCTGGACTTTCTCGTCTGTCCACGTCTTTCCTGGAACGTGGTGCCCAGAACTGGACACGACCCTCCAGCTGAGGCCGTATCAGCGCCGAGTCGAGTGGGAGAATCACTTCTCGTGTCTGGCTGACAAGGCTCCTGCTGACACAGATTTGTTTGCAGCAGCATCGCGCTGTTGACTCATATTTAGCGTGTGATCCACTATGACCCCAGATCCATTCCCGCAGCTCTCCGGCCTGGGCAGCCGTTTCCCATTTTTTGTGTGTGCAAATGATTGTTCCTTCCTCAGTGGAGCACTTTGCACTTGTCCTTAGTGACCTTCGTCCTATTCACTTCAGCCCATTTCCCCAGTTTGTCCTGATCACTTCAGATTTTAATCCTAGCCTCCAAAGCACTTGCAACCCTTACAAACTGTGTAAGTGAACTCTCCATGCCACTCTCGAAATCACTGATGAAGTTATTGAACAGAACCGGACTCAGAACTGATCCCTGCGGGACCCCACTCGATATGCCCATCAGCGTGACTGAACCACTGATAACTACTCTCTGGGGATGGTTTTCCAACCCGTTACGCGCTCGCCTTATCGTAGCTCCATCTCGGTTGTATTTGCCTGGTTTGTTTATGAGGTCATATGAGACAGTATCAGAAGCCTTACTAAAGTCAAGAAATACCCGCCACATCTACCCCCTTCTCTCATCTGCAAGGCTTGTTCTCCTGTCAAAGGAAGCTCTTGGGTTGATTTGACACGATTTGTTCTTGACAAATCCATGCTGACTGGTACTTCTCACCTTATTATCTTCTTGGTCTTCGCAAATTGATTGCTTCATTATTTGCTTCATTGTTTTTTCAGGTGCTTAAATTAAGCGAACTGTTCTGTAACTCCCCGGGTTATCTCATTCCCGTCCTTACAGACTGGTGCTAGATTTGCCCTTTTCCAGTCCTGTGGAATCTCTCCCCTCTTCCCTGACTTTTCAAAGATAACCGTGAATGGCTCAGATACCTCCTCAGTCAGCTCCTTGCATATTCTAGGATGTATTTCATCAGGCCCTGGTGACATTTCACTTGTCTAAATCATTTTTGATGTGTTCTTTTCCTATTTTAGCCTCTGATCCTCCCGCATTTTCACTGGCATTCACTGTTAGACGTCCAGTCGCTGCTAACCTTTTCAGTGGAAACTGAAACAAAATAGTCATTTAACACTTCTGCCATTTCCACAATGTCTGTTATTATTCCCTCCCTGCATGGAGTAACTGGCCTACCCTATCCTTGATCTGCCTCTTGCTTCTAATGTCTTTGGAGAAGGATTTTTTGATACCCTTCATGTCTCGAGCTAGTTTAGTCTTGTGTAGAAAGGCCTTGGCCTTTCTAATTGTGTCCCTACTTAATACAAATACTCGGGTTATTTGTTTATATTCATCCTCTGCAATTTGACCTAGTTTCCATTTTCTGTAGGACTCTTTTGCATTTCGATCTCGTGGTTAAGCCAGGCTGGTCTCTGGCCAGACTTCCTGTCTTTCCTACGCAGTGGGGCAGGTTGCTTTTATGCCAAGGAGCAGGGCAGTCTGTGGTCAGACAGTCACCAGTTCCCATGTCTGCCCCCGCAGCCTGGCCTCAGCTGCCTTCCCGGAGCCCTATGTCAGGCACCAGCTGCTGACCCTGCCTCCATCCCCGCTCCTGCGGCGAGGAGCAAACCTGAGTGCCAGCCCAGGCAGCGGAGGCCAGGAGCTGGTTGGCTGTCACTGATGAGGCCCTGCCGAGCAGCTAAGTGATGGGAAGGGAGTTTCCACCCCCTGTTCTAATGCAGCGCCGAGGCCATCGATCAGAGGCGGGTGCTGGGCAGCACCCCTGGGACAGCAGGTAATTCAGATGTTCAGGGCCAGGCCATGAATACAGCTGAGGGCACTGGGGTGTCATTAGCACCGAGCGGCTGCAGCCGCTCCCAGGGGGCCAGGAGCTCTGACTTCTGAGACGGGGGCCTCATCAGGACAGCGCTCATCCGCGAGGTCCTGCTGCCCACGTGGCCCCCCCCAGCCGTGCAGTGCTGCTCTGTGCACGGAGCCCCTGCCCTGCCGAAACCTCCATCGGCTCCGTGCGCCACCTTTGCACGTGGGCCTGGCCCTTGTCTGAGGTGCTGGGCGCTGTCCCAGAGACAAGGTGGATGCCGTGAGCGACCCTTGGGGTGTGTGAGCTGTGTGGGGACAGGGATCTGCTCAAGCCAGTCTTCCCAAAGAGCCCCCTCCCGCTCCCCCTGCCTGTGCCACTCACCAGCCCCCCGGGTTCCCTGCCCAAGGGCCCCTGGCACTGCTGGCGCCCAAGGAGTTTTGTGTAGACTCCTCAGTCCATTTGCTGTTGAGGCCTGAACACCTCGGAGCAGCCCAGCCCCGGCTGCCCTGTGTAGGGCCGGGCAGGGCGTGCGCACGGCAAGCGGGAATCTTGCTGTCTGGCCACGCACACGCGAGGCTGGTGGCTCCGAGGTGTGGGGTGAGGGAGCAGCCGGGCTCCTTGTGGGCTCCATTTGAGGTGCTTTCAAACTCAGCCAGTCCTGCTCTCCCCTTTGTGAGCGCTCTGCTCCGCCCGGCGCAGCCCGCCGGGGGTTAGCCCCAGCCTCTGGGAAGCAAGGTGCTGGCAGCGTTAGCCAGTCGTGCTGGGCTCTCGTGCCATGGGGGGAGGAGCAGGAACGGTGGGTTTGGAGCCCGTCTCCTCCTCCCTGGCTGTAAGTGGCCCCGGCTCTGCAGGCGAATGGACCCATCCCCTGTGGGAACTCTGAGTGGCTGGCATCTGTCTGGAGCCCAGGCGCACGTTGGATGGAAAGGAAATGCAGGAGTATTTGCAGCTCCTGTGTGAAATGCCTGCCGGATCGTTGGCAAAATATTTCATTGTTGCTGCTTTCCCAAGGCGTGACAGACAGCTAAAGAGCGAGCGGTGATTGCAGGCTGCCTCTCGCGGGCCCTCAGCTCCCTCGCCGCACTCTGGCTGCTGGAGGGGAGACAGAGCCACCGTGAAGGCAGCGGCTCTGTCACCCACTAGCTCACACAACATTTTGGCAGATTCCCCATTGCTCATCTGCTTCCCTGTCACTGCCTGCATGTGCCCCACCCCGTGCTGATGAGACAGGGGCGACAGGGATGCTGGCCCTGCACCGTGGGACCCCACAGCCCCGTGGAGATGTACCCCTGACAGCAGTGGCTTGCCAGGTTTGGAGTTTCAAACCCCAGCTGCAGACCTCAGCCACGTGTCGCTGTTTCCACCCTGACTCAACAGACATTGCAGGGCTCAGCGGGACGATCCTGGAGTCTTACAGCATTGGTTCACCAGCTGTGGGACCTCGGGGACACAGCTGCTGTGGGGCTGGGGAGGGCATGGTTAATTGCTGAGCTGGGGGGTGAGCAAGGTGGAATTCCTGTGACCATTTCTGGTCTGAGGCCCTGCCCCTGTGGCCGTTTTCCTTGCTGGGACATGGGGTGAGTCCTCTAAGGGGGCTGGGATGACAGACTGGTTTGGACACTAAGAAATCCTATTGTCGCACTAGCCCAGGCCTCCCCATGTGGGCCCCACGTGGGCCCCTTCTCAATGCCCCCTACCCTGCTCTGGTTTCCCTGGCCTGCTTTGCTTTCTGGGCTCCCATTCACGGCCTGAGGCATGTGTCAGGAGCAGTGCCGCTAGCGTTAGCTGGAGACCAGGGCCCGGGACCCAGGGAAAGGTCTTGCAGGGCCAAGCTGCTGCTCTTGGTCAGCCCGGCTGAGCCCTGATGTCCCAGCAGGGAGGCCGTGAAGCAGGGAGCTGCAATGATATGCTTGTCCCTTGGAAAGTGGCTGGTGTCTGCTCTGCCCCGTCCTGGACCACAGGATGGCCCTCAGCTGGGACCGGCCACTGCTGCTTTATAAGCGGTGTGAAGGCATGTCAGTGACTGAGCACCATGGGCATTAGGCTGGGCCCATGGCTGCTGTAGGGTTGTTCTCCACGGGGTATTTTCAGGGCTTGGAATGCCTACCGGAAAACATCATCCAGTGCTCAGCCCTGGGACGCCAGGTCAGGGAGTGTGGGGGATCCAGGCCCTGCTTTGCCTTTCCATCAAATGTCATCAGATTCCCACTGCACATAGCCCCTCTAGCCTCTGTGTTTGCCCCCTTTGTACGGGAGGGGTGAGACTGAGCAAGACCCCTGTGCAGGTGGCAGCCCTGGGTGGCTGGAAGTAAAGGGTTTCCTCCTCCTGGGCCATTCTTCCCTCCTCCACCCCACACAAGGGAATCCAGCTACGTCAGCACGGCCGCGCTCGGGCTAATTAATGGCTTTATTTCTCCTAATTATGTCTAAATGCTTCATGAACCCACTAACCATATTAAGCCACGGTGTGGCCAGCCGCCGGGAATGGTTTGTCTCTGCTTGTCAAATCAGGTTTCATGCGTCCGGCTCATTGCAGCCACCCAGAATAAAGGCTTCCCCCCTTTGCCCAGAGCTGTTAATGTGATGGACAAGGGAAGGGTGCTTGCCTGGCCAGCCGGCCAGACTCTTATTTACAGCCACGCAGGACGAGGCAGTGCCAGGGGAGGGAGTCCTGGAGATGGGGACCAGCGGGGAGGAGGGGTCCTGGTGCAGCTGTGCTAGACCAGCAATGCAACAAATAGAAAGGAGAACAATCCAGCTCCATCCCCAGTGCAGGGCTGAGCAGCCTCCGCCACTGCGGGGTCCACGGCAGCCGAGGACTGTCTGCTCTGTGCAGGAGTAGGCCCTTGACTGGTACCCGAATCGCTTCCCACTCAAGTGCAGGAACCTCTGCGCTGGGGTGGAGGGAGGCCCCAGGCACAGCTTCTGTACAGGTCCTTGATCCTTGCCTCCTGGGCCCCGGGCCAAAGATCAGTCGGGCGTACACGGGTGTGACTCCCCTACGCATTAGGGACAGCAGCAGGGGAGGGAATTTGGACCCTAGCTTCGTGGCCTTGCCTGAAAGACTCGCCCACAGTCACTGGGCGTAGCCAGGGCCGCGCTGACTCTGCTGGGGTGTGAGTAGCGTGAGCGGGTGGCCCACGTCTCCTCTGCGTACAGATTAGCATGTGCTGCCCACGCTGCTGGGATCAGGGCTGGGAGGGCCACGTGGAAGGTGCCCAGATGGTGGCGAGGGGATTGGCCCTACGCTGCACATGGCCCACGCAGGCTCTTGCAGGACCTGGGATGGGAGATGCTGCCGCGCGTTGCTCCAATTTTCTGTAAAAATGCAATCGTATCTGCTGGGCAACGCTGTGGCCTGTGGCATTTCCAGCAGCCAGGGGCCCAAATAGAGCCACGATTACCCGGCCAGCTGCATCCACTCGGCTGGCTTGGCGTGTGCCAATTAAATGCTAAATTGGCCATTTCCTTTGAGCAGGGCCCTGCTCAGTGTCTGCTCCGTGCAGAACAGCACCAGTAAGGGCGCAGGAGAGCCACGGGGGGCGAGAGGGGGCTGTCCTCAGGGGCACAGGGCCAGGGCCACGTCGCTGCTTAAGGGACTGGCATTCCTAGGGCATATTTTGCTTGGTCTGGGCATTCCCCACGCTGACCTGCCTTTGCCCAGCACTCGTCTGTGGCTGTAAAATGCCACCTGAGCAGAACAGCTGCACTTGATGCTCATGCCGGACTGGGGTAAATGCTGACCTGAGGCGCGGGGCTGGGGAAAATCAGGCCCTCGCGCTGGAACCGGCCACCCCACACGGATGGCACCAGGCCTGGGGGAGAGTTGTGCAAGAAGCAGCACAAGCAGCTGGCCCCGCTCCCGCAGCGCACTGAGCATGGTGCCGGGGATCCTCTGTGCCCGGCAAGGGCTGCCTTTGCCAGAAGTGCTGTAAATAACGAGTGAATCTCCCACTGCCCGGAGCAGGTAGTTCGCCCAGAGCCTCCTGTCAAGCACTGCCCTTATCTTTAGAAGGACTCCTTAGGGCAAGGATCAATGCAGGCAGAGCTAAATGTGTGCATAAGACCCCATCGATTTAAAGCCCAGACCTGTAGCATAACCAGGCAGGCTAGAACCCAGGCCTGGAGCACAGCCAGGCAGCTGGCGGCTCGAGGCTGCCACCCAGCAGCAGCTGCGAACAGCCTGTACTCCACCTCCCACGACCTGTTGTGGTCACAGACAGGGACATTCCACCTCAAGGGTTTGACAGACAGCAGCCCCATGGCTCCTGATTGGCTCCCTGCCCTATATAAACTCATTCCAGGAAGTCTCCAGGTCAGTGGTTGTCACTCAGGGGGCACAACTCATGTAGGTGGCTGCTTAGTTTTACAACAGGCTACATAAAAAACACCAGCAAAGTCAGTGCAAACAATTTTATACAGACAATGACTTGTGCGTGCTGCTCTAGGTCCTATGCACTGAAATGTAAGTACCATATTCATCTTCCAGTTGGTTTATTTTATAATGATATGGGGAAAATGAGAACGTCAGCAGGTTTTCAGTAGCAGCGTGCTGGGACACGTCTGTATTTTTATGTCTGATTTTATAAGCAAGTAGTTTTTAAGTGAGGAGAATCTTGGGGGACACAAGACAAACCAGCCTCCTGATCGGGGGCAGAGTCGTCTGGAAAGGTTGAGAGCACTGCTCTAGGTAATTGTGGGGGTCTTCTGTAGCTGCTATGACTGTTAATTGTTTTTTGGATTCCTGGCTTGATTTGGCCCTCAGCTGCTGCCTCAGCCTTTGAAGTCTGCCTCTGCCTCTGACCTCGGTTTTGACCCTGGCTGGGACCTGGCTGTGAACTCCTTGGCTACCCCTAGCCTCAGGTTTGCTCCTGTTCTGAACCATTGGCCCTGTCTGCCCTGGTTGGGATCCTGACAGCGGAAGAGCCCGAGGAGGCCAGGGCAGCGCTAAGAGCCTGCAGTCTGAATGCCATGTGAACAAAGGTTTGCGTGTGGTCTGCCCCTCGTTCTGGGGACGGGCTGTGGAAGAGGCTCCTCCTGTTCTCGGCAGGCAGTTGCTCAGGGCCTGCAGTGGCCTTGGTTCCCAAGTTCAAGAGCAGAGAAGTGGCCTCTCAACTTTGTGCTCTAGAAAGCTGTTCCCTTCCAGCCATCAATATGGCTTTGCCTCACACCTGCTCTCAGTCCCATGGGAAGCCGTCTCCAGCCACGATGTGTGCTTTCTGCTTTGCTGCATCCATCAGTGCCAGACTGCCATCATCTCAAACAACCATTGAGTTTGTTCTTATTTTTGTAGTTAAAGGGATGGTCCCCCCAGACATCCATTAATGTGGCAGCAGATGCAGTTCACTGCAAGCTGGCCTCAGGTTTATTAAACAGAATGATTTATTGGCACCAGCGAAGTGTAATAGCAATGAGCATTGCAAATACGACCTAACTAATGTCATCATGTTACAAGGGTCCTTTGCAACCTGAACTGCGTGCAGGACTAGTGCTCTCTCCCAGCGACCATTGCAGCTGGGACGGATGCACACGGAAGGTAATATAATTAATGGAAATCAACATGGGTTTATGGAAAATGGATCATGTCAAACTAACTTGCCATCTTTTTTTGATGAGATTACAAATTAGGTTGATGTAATAGACTTCTGTAAGGCATTTGACTAAGTATTGCATGACATTTTGATTTAAAAAAAATAGAATGATATGAAATTAACATGGCACACATTAAATGGATTAAAAACTGGCTAACTGATAGGTCTCAAAAGTGGGCAATCATCAATCAGGTGTGAGGTTGCACAGAGATTGATTCTTGGCTCTATGCTATTTGACACTTCTATTAATGACCTAGAAGAAAACATAAAATAATCACTGATAAATTTAGCAGATGACCCAAAAATTGGGGAATAATGAAGGGGAATAATGAAGGGGACAGGTGACTGATATAAAGTGATCTGAATTGCTGGGTAAATTTGGCACAAGCAAACAATATGCATGTTAATATGGCTTAGTGCAAATGTATACATTTAGGAACAAAGGATGTAGGCTATACCTACAGTATGGGAGACACTATCCTGGGAAGCAGTGAGTGGGAAAAAGATCAGGGGGTAGATATCTGAACAGGGGCTCCGCGTGTGACGCTTTGGCCAAAGGGCTAATGCGATATGGGATGCGTAAATAGGGGACTCTCGAGTAGAAGCAGAGAGGTTATCCACATGTAGGTATTGACATGTGGAACAAGTCTGTAATAGAGGCACAACCCCTTGAACCAAGACAAATACAGCCTGGAAATAAGATGTAAATTGTTAACGGGGAGAGTAATGAACTTCCCGAGGGTCGTGCCTGATTCTTGCTCATGGGCGGGTTTTCAGTCAAGGGGGATGTTTCTCTAGCAGGCCTGCCCTAGGAATCCCGGTGGGGCAGTTCTCTGGCCTGTGCCAGGCAGGGGTCTGGGTGAGAGGATCACGTCCCTTCTGGCCTTGGTGTGTGAGAGCGGCCCAAGGCACCCTGCGGAGGTGGAGGCCCAGGGGACACCCAAGTTCGCAGGGAACTGTCATGGCCAGCAGGTGGCACTAGTGGCCTACACCCAAGGGCTCAACTCGGGCACTAGGGACCTGGGTGCGATTTCTGAGTCCGGCTGAGTTGAGGCTGGTGTGGAAGGGGGCATTAAAATCCACCCTATGCTCACAGGAGAGGGCTTCCTCCCCATCCAGCTCCCAAGGCAGCTTGGAGAATATTCCCACCCTCCCAGTAGCTCAGGGCGGGGCAGCAGCTGCCTGGCCTTATGGCGCTTTCCCAGCAACCCCAGGGTGACAACCCCAGGGCAAGCACAGACTAGAAAATGCTGCTCACCCCCTGCCCAGCATGCACCCCTCATCCCTGGGGCAGTCTGGGCCCTGGCTGCCAGGCCAGGTGTGCCCCCCCTGCTCCTGCAATGACCCCACACTCCCCCGGTGCAACCCGAGACTGTGAGGTGTTGAGCCCCCACACCCACTTTCCCAGCCCCCCTTCCAGCGCCGCTCCCCACCAGGGCTCACATCAGAGCCAAGGCACGCACGGGGCTCCTGTACCTTGACAGCTGACAGTCCGTGATCAATCCAGGGAGCCTTGTCTGTGTTCTTGGAAAATGCAATTAATTCTGAGAGGGCTGTTCAATCACTGGATGCGGAAGGAGACGCTCAAACAAAGATAATTAATTATTAGCTGCCCAAACCAATCAGCAGACATCAATAACCCTGCAGAGAAGCTGCACCCGACCAGCTGCTGCTCCCCTACATGCCAGTGATCCCCATCTTCTGTGGGTGGGATTGAAAGCAGGCCAGCTCCCGCGCAGCACGGGCCGGCTGGCTCCAGCTCCCCTGCCTGGACCCATGGGACCCAAGCTGCTGCTCTGAGCTGCGCTTTGCTGTGGGCACGTTCTGCGCTGCACCCGGTGAAAGCGGGCAGCCAGGCCGCAGAGCAGAGCCTTCTGTGAGCACCTGCCCAGCGCCCGCTCACATGCACAGGGCCAGCCAGCTGCCAGGCGGGCTGTGCCCACTGGGACTGCCGGGCCGGTGCTGCTGCAGCACCGTGGAGAGCTCCTGCGCCCCTCCGAGCATGCTCGTGCCCAGGCTGGTGGCACTAGCCCAAGGCTGCTGGGCTCGCTGGTGGCAGTAGCACGGCATGACCCCGTGCTGGGGCCAGGAGGAGACCCAGAGACCCCTCCTCGTCTCTGCGGTGGGGGATGGGAAGGATGTTCCCAGCTTCTGCATCCAGGCTGAGCCCGCTGGCCTGGACCGACCCTGCTGCGGCCCCAGGCCCCTGCCCTGCTGCGGGGGATCCTCAGGCACTAGCCAAGCGATGGTCCCCCTGTAGAGGACGGGCCCTTTGCTGGGGCCCCGCACCACGACTCTGCCTTCCAGCCCTCCAGGCGGGGCTGCGGAGTGATGTCCCCGCACCGACGCTCCACACACCCGAGGCTGTGTCCCGTGTCCCCCAGTTTGTCTGTAGCACCACCGCTGTGCCCATGCTGGCTTGTACAGACCCATCACTGCTTCAGCCTCAGCCCAGCCCCTCCCCAGCCTGCCCTGGCTGAAGCTTTCCAGCCCCTTCCCCACCAGGCTGTGGGTCAGATCTGAGCCACTGGCCAAGCAGGTCCCCAGCCACAATTTTGCCCTGGGAAAGGCTTGGCGGGGGCTGGGGAGGCTCTCTACACCTCATGGCTGGCCTGAGGGTCCCGACTCGCTCCTGTGCTCCCTCCGTTTCCTCCCTGGGTGTTGCCTGTGGGCGGGTGAGGGCTTCTCAGGCTGTCACTGGACTCTGGAGTTTCTCCTTGGGTTGCCAGCCTGCAGGTCTCGAGTCCCACGCCTGAGGCGGTGGATGCAGCCCTGTTGGCTGCTGGTGTTGTTCGTCCTCCTGTCTCCAGCAAAGGGGCTGCTGTGTGGCCAGCCACGTTCTCCCTACCCTGGCCCGCTGAGACATTTATTTGGGCTGCTGCATGCTGGAAAGCAGGAACATCCTGCTGCCAAGGGCTCTGGCAGGGCAAAGGGGCCAAAGTGCAAACGAAGAGCTGGGCGTCTTGGTAGGAAAGCTCTTTGCAGCTGGACAGGAAGCGCTTTCCATCTTCTTGTTCCAGGGCGTGGTGTAGCAGGGGCTGGAGGGAGGAGGCGTGCTGGGTTGCCTGAAATCCATCCCAGGATGGCCAGTGCACCCTGGGCGCCACAGCGCCTTTGCACATTTATGGTCCAGGGCATTGCAGGGGTGGAGGGGAAGCACGGATACGGATGTGTGGGGGTGTGCACAGGGAACTCCCCACACCTGCCAGTACCACAGCCCATCCTTGGCTCACTCCTGACAGGCTGCATGGCCCCTCGTGTCTGTCACGCAATCCATTGCTGTCAATCAACAGCCTTTAAGTGGCGAGAGACCCAGCCACAGGCTGGGAGAATTCCCACCGTTCGGCTCCGATCCATTTGCAGCAGCTGGATGAGGGAGAGGCGCCTTAGGGCGGGGGGGGGGGTTGCACCAAGTTGCCCAGGGGGTCTTGCAAAGACAATGTGGGGATATTACTTGTTAGTGCTCCTCGTCCAGCCACCGCAGCCTGGGCTCCGGAGCTCTGGCTTTCAGACCCCACAGGGGGGCCTGTCTGCACAGAGCCTGGGCCTCGTTGCCGCAGCATAGACACTGCCTACACAGGAGGGGCTCTCCCCTTGGCCTAGATACCCCACCTCCCCGAGTGGCGTGGCTGGGGTGACGGAAGAATTCTTCCATCGACCTGGCACCGTCTGCACCGGGGTTAGGTCAGTGTAATGACATTGCATGTGTGCACGTGCATGGATTTTCACGCCCCTGAGCAATGCAGCTGGGGCGACCAAACGTTTGAGTGTAGAGCAAGCCTGCGTCTGAGGCTTGTCCCCAGTGAAGGTCCCCAGCGGGTTTCCTGTCAGCCACGCGATGTCGGCCCTTCTGCTTGTGTATGTGGACACTGAGTACTGGCTTGTTCGAAAGGAGGCTCCCATCAGCAATCTGAACTGGGTGCAAACGGAGGGTTTCCAGTGCTGAGCCCTCAGGACAGCATTAACAGGAAGAACAGCAGGGGGGAGAGACCCTTATTGGGTGGTACAGATCAGGGGGTTGGCTTTAGCAACTGTAACCCAAACCCTGGCCCCTTCTTTCTGTGCTAGACGCTCCCTCCCCCTGCCCTGATCTGGCTGCACCTTAACTCACTGTCCCTGCCTCTGCCTGGCCACTGCACAGCTGACGTTTGCAGCCTCAGGCCTGCCTCCTTCCAGGAAACAGCTGGACAAATGACCAAGGCCAAGCCTTTGTGTGCGCACCTGTGCGTGTGTGCGCGCACCTGTGCGTGTGTGTAACTGCATTTTGCAGTGGTTGCATAGCCTTGTCGGTCCCAGGATGTTGGAGGCACAAGGTGGGGGAGGGAATATCTTTTATTGGACCAACTTCTGCTGGTGAGAAACAAGCTTTGGAGCCCCACAGAGCCCTTCTGCAGGGCTGGAGGCCTGGCCCTTGTCTCTCTCACCAGCAGAGGCTAGTCCAAACCAAGATTCCCTCCCTCACCCACCTCGTCGCTCTCTGCAGACTGAACTCTCACCTGCTATGGAGGCCACCGGAAAACAGACCTGAGCCCACCAATGCCTGGGGCAAAACCATCTCCTCCCCTGCCTTTCCCCCGCCTGCAGCGAGCACAGGGCCAGCTGTGTGGGGCGGTGCTTGTGCACCATGCCTGCTGTCCTGCCCCAGGAGCAACGAGCTTCCATGACGCACCTGACAGGTTGAATGTGCTGCCTAGAGCCTGAGACTCACCTGCCCAATCGCAGCCTGTCCTGCGGGTGCTGAGCCAGGCCTGGCAGGGCCCTGGCAGCATTTGGGTGAGGCCCATGGCTGCTTGTGCCATCGGGCTGGCCCCCAGCACTCCCTGCGCCGCTAACACTCTCCTTCTCTCTGCAGCGCTCCAGGGACTCCCCCGAGCTCGGCAGCGCAGCACCTCACGTCAGCCCCATCAAGCGGCGTTTCTCAGGGACTCCGCTGCTGCCTCCCTTGGTGTGCCGCCACGTGGCGCTCAGTGAGGCCGGCAGGCCCTCGGAGCCAGAGAGCACCAGGGTTGTGTTCACCATCGAGGAGAGCAAGCCGAGCAGCAGCGAGGAGCCTGGATTGCCACGGTAAGGCGGGCGTGCGGCAGGCCCTGTGCTTCTCGGGGTCTCACGGCAGGGCTGGGCAGAGGGTGAGCCATGGAGCTTGCTGCAATGGTGGTCGAGGGTCACTGCGGGGCTGCATGTACCGTGCAGCAGACCCCAGCCCTGGGGGTGCCGGCCCTACCTGCTGAAAGGCCCAGGACATGGCGAGAGGCCCATCAGGGCTCCACACACTCCTGTTACCAACAATGCTCCATGCTGGGGCTTGGGGAGTCTTCTGGGGGGCCATATAGACAGCAAGATTTAGGTCTTGGCCCCAGCAGCAGTTATTGATACTGCTTCAGGCAACACAGTGAATCTACCTGGAGCTCTGCAGACTCGCAAGATAACCTGTTCCTGGAGGACGGATGGGGCGGCTCAGGTCCTGGGGCAGGGAGCAGTTGGAGCTTGGTTTCTGCCCGACAGGCAGAGGGAGAAGAAATGGATGCAAAGCGCGGAGGGACTTCAGTGCTTCCTGCAGTTTGCGTGGGCAGCTACTGCAGCAGCAGCTTTGGGGAACAGCAGCTGGGCTGGGTCCCCTGGATCAGGTTCAGTCCCATTGTTCAGGAAATAGAATTACATTGCCCCAGCTGCTCCCTCTGGTTAATGAATGCCGAGTTCCTTGACAGCATCTCCAAGCTGTGTGAAGTAAAACCAGAGTTGGTATGTGGATTTCAGAGCACATTCAAGTTTGGTGTTAAAACAGCAATTTTGATCTTGAGGCTCAGCTTCCAAAAGGAGCCTCTGAAGGTCACTAGGAACTGCCTCCCCTCAGACACTCACTGTCAGCTGCCTGCCAGGGGCAGAGCTGACACTCCCTGGGCACTCAGGGGATGGCCACAGCTTGCCACCCAGTCCCTGTGACACCAGAATGCCTGCAGACCTGTTGCTTCAACAGAGCCCTGCTTTTGCCCTCGAGCCATCTTTTGCTGCTCATTAGCAGCCTGGCATTCATCACGGGCAGCGCTCCTGGCTCAAGTGGTGGGTTAACCTACTTTATATTCCTTCCCCACAGATGTGTTCCCAAAAATCTATTGACTTGACTTGATTCAGCACTGGAGACACTTTCATTGACAGCCCCATGTAAATAGCCTGGCACCTATTTCAGTCCTAGTTTTCAGACTTGGCCAGGAGACGAAGCAGAGGCACAGGGGTGTTGGGAAGGGTACCATATTTGGAGCAGTTGTCCCCTCCAGCCTGCTGTCCCCTTGGCACCCCCCTTCCATCCCCCCATTCCTCCCTGAGCTCCACAGTCTGAGTTTCCTTGCCAGGAAGATTGATTGCAATTATTCCACCGCCGCAGATTGTCTCTGGCTGCTTCTCTGTGCATGAGCCCGGTGCCCCTCCCGCATGTTTCTGTGTGTGGGTTTGGGTTTTAATTTACTTTTGTGGTGAGAGAAACAAACGGCAGCAACCCAGCAGCTCCGTCCCCGCCCTGCAGTGTGGCCTGGTGCAGAGCCCTCTGGGCCGGTGGGATGGCTGCTCTGATTGTTGCTGGTTTTCACAGGGCTGAGGGGAAGGGACTAATCTCCAGGACATCTTCCAGTCCCTCAGGGTTGTTGTTCACATAGCAGAGCTCAACGGCGTGATCATGTTCTGCTAATGAGGACCTGCTCTTCCAGGATGGGGATGCAGCTGGGGAGGAGGGTGTGTGGGGCGGTTCTGCCCCAGCTCTCAGTTTCGTTGTGGTTTTTGGCTTCGTTTAAGGAAGGGCTGACACCATCCCCTTCCCCTCCGCTGGGAAGCAGCGAGCACTTGGGAGGGCAGGGAGAAGCGTACGGGATGAAACCCTGGCTCCTGTGAAGTCAGTGACAAAACGCCCATCAAGTGCAGCGAGGCCAGGCTTCCACTCAGGAAGAGGGAGCAGGATTTCCCCTCCCACCCTAGCTTCAAATGCCCATGTGTCTGCACGCCCAGCACGCTCCGCCTGCTGCTGGAGGACCAGGCGGCTGCTTCATTTGAGACAGAGCAGGTGCCCCACTGCCCACGTGGGCCTCACCGTGAGCGATCCAGCCCATCTTGGCAGGGGCGCGTAACCTCCTGGCCCAGACAGCAGTTGCTATCTCATAAAAGTCCAATTTGATGACAGATGGGTTCTTGGCACTGTGCATTCCTCTCTCTGTGTCTCTACGGCCCTGCTCTGCATCTCCTGGTTCCTGTGCCTAGGACAGGCCATGAGCAATACTCACAGCCCCTGTGTGATTTTGGTCAGGGACCCTGGTTCTGTCTGTCGGATCACACGCCTCTGCCTTTTCCAGCTGGCAGTGACCTGTGTGTGGTCACTTTGTCTGTGTTTTAACCAGAGCTCAGAGCTCTGGGCTGTGTCCAGCGTCTCTGAACTTGGACATACTGATGCACGACTTCCTACAGGGCCAGTTACAAGTTGCTTTGGGGGAACATACAAGATTCTGGCAGCGGTTGCTCTTAGCAGCAAGCCACTATTCTGAAAGGGCCCGATCCAAAGCTCTTTGCAATGGGTGGGGTCTTTCCATTGACCTCATTGGACTTTGGTTCATGTAATGAAGAATGCCCTTGGTCCACGTGCACCTGTTATCGTCTAGCGTCTCACTGGGGGGCGAGGAGAGAAATCCTTGAGCCTTGCAGCTGGTCGGCCCCAAACATGAGCTCTGACTGCTCCTCCAGGCAGAACTGCACTGGCGCTCTGGTCTGGAAGGAACAATGGCAGCACAGTCAATACAAAGACACAGGCAGAGGCACTCAAGTGAAAGCAAATAATGTCATTTAAAAACTGCTCCTTGTTTTTGCCCTTGGTTATAAAAATAGTTTCCCAGCCAAGTTAGAAAGCTGCGCTGGGGGAACAGGCTTCCAAAGAAATCACGGATGCTTGTGTGTGCTTGATGAAGATGGTGAATAGATAAACAGGACAATTAAGATGACTAAGCCAGGGCCAGCTGAGCCCCTGAGGAGCCCGAGGGACTAGCAGGGTGGATCTCCACCACTAACGAAGGTAGTCAGCATATCACTGATGGGGGAAAGCTTTGCACCCACTCACCTTCAGACCCAATCCTCACAGAAGTCTGATGTTACCAGGCCTGGCATCTGCAGGGCTGGGCCATGGGCTGCGGGACACCCCTGGGGGTGGGGGTTTGTTGGCAAGGGGTGCGGAAATGTACGAGCGAAGCCCAGTGGAATGATCCCTGTGACGGCCCCACGCGGGCTTTGGTTGACATGTTGGCTGTTGTGAATGAATTCCCACCCGCTGCGCCTCATGGCTGCTCAGGCAGCAAACAGCGACTGTGCCAGGGTGTCATTTTTCGTTCCTCACTGTCAACATTTATTGGCGTTTCCGTCAGGGAACGGGCGGCACCGACCTTGCTCGCAGTAGCCACAGCAGGTTGGCCCGGGAGATGGGGGCTGACACTGGGCAGGGAGAGGAGTTAATTTTGGAGTCACTTGTGCAATAGGGATGTCTCCCCTCCTCGCAATTCCCTATGGCTGCGTCACCTCCCAACGCAGAAGAGTTCACACCCATCCCTGTGCATGTCTCATGGAAATACAGGTGTTCCTGTACGTGGCTAAACCTCTTTTACCCGAAGCACCAGACAGGGAGGCTGCTATGTGCAGGGCGCTGCGGGGCGCGGGGAACTGGTGCGAATGGGACTGACGGGAGATGAGCGCCAGGAGCGGTAAAAGGCGACGCACGGATCTCTGCCATGCTCTCGAGTTCCGGGCTCTGTCAGTGGCGCGCTGCATTCCGAGCACAGAGTATTTGGGCAGCCCTGAAGAGGACACACCTGCCCCATCCTGCCCCACTGCTCCTTAGCGTGCCGGGGAATTGCAGCTGGGCTCCCCTGTGCCAGCCCCGGGTGGTGAGTTGTTCCTGCCCAGAGTGGGGTGACTGGTGTCAGGCCTGGCTCTGGGGCCCAGCCTTTGCCAGGATTTACATCAAAACACAGCCTGCCCCGGCTGGCTCGCTCTCCCTTTCCTAATGGGCCCCGGCAGCGTCGAGCGGTGTCTGCAGAGGCCTGTGCAGCGCCTGAGCTCGGGATTGTCTCTCCCCCGGCCGGGCCTGCCCCTCCCCGCTCCCCCGTTTGCAGAAGGGGCGAGGGGCCGGGGAACAAACCCAGCGGGACACCAGACAGTTGCCCGCAGCTCCTGGCAGGGCCCCGGCTGCTGGCTCTCATGGGACGGGGCGGCCCAGCTGCCCCGCACCGGCAGGCGAGGGCCCTACATGCGGGCGCCCGATGCCGGGGGGCTGGCGCCCTGTGGAGGGTCCCCCCCATGGCGGGGCCTGCCCGGCTGGCAGCAGGCGGGGCCCAGCCCCCTTTCCGGGCTGGCCGCGGGCCGTTGAGCCCGGCAGGCAGCGCCCAGGGCCGCCCTGCCCCACGGAACTTCCAGTCCAGCCAGAGCCGCCTCCGCCCGCGGGAGGGCGCGGCCCGGCGCCATGGGCCCCGGGCGGGGAGAGCCCGGCTCGGCTGGGGCGGGGCGGGGCGAGCGCTGCCCAACCCGGGCCCCGCAGCGCACGCCCCCCGGTCCAGCCCCCGTGCGCCGCGGCTCCGCAGCCATATAACCGCCGCCCGGGCCGGGCGCCTGGAGCGCGCCGCAGCCGCGGAAGCAGCTTGGCCGCCCCTGCGCGCCGGGCGGCGGGAGAGCAGCGCGGGCGGCGGGGCCGGAGCGGGCAGAGCCGCCCCCCGAAAGTTTCCGTGCGGGCCGCGCCCGCCGCGCTCCAACGCCAGCTTCAGCACCCGGCGGGCGGACAGCGCCGTGCCCCGGCCGGGCCGAGCGGAAGCGGGGCCGCCATGGAGCTGAGCCGGGAGGGCGCTGGCACGGCCAAGCCCCCCAAGCACCTGTGGCGCCAGCCGCGCACCCACATCCGCATCCAGCAGCGGTTCCACTCGGACACCGAGCGGTACCTGCAGCGCCACGCCCCGGACAGCGCGCCCCGGCCCGGCCTCAAGAAACCCAGGATGTCCTGGCCCTGCTCCCTGCACCGCCGGTAAGACGCGGCCGCCCCGGCCCGGAGGGAGCTCCCTGGGGCTGCCCAGCGCAGCGCGGCACCCGCCTCTCTTGGCCCCGGCCCGGGCACTGCCCGGCACTTCCCCTTCCCAGTGGGCTCGGCCCCCGTCCTTGGCACGCAGGGCAATGGGACCGGGCAGCGGCCCGGCGGTGGGCTGTGCTCGGGCTGGGATCCGGGCGGGCCGGGGCTCTGTCCTGGCAGCCACCGGAGCCTCTGCGCCTCCACCGAGGGGGTGTCTCCAGTGAGTCAGGCAAAACAAAGAGTCGCCCTTGGGTAGCGGAAACATTTTACACCGGGGGGAGCCTCGGAGATCCCGGGTCCTGGGGACA
Organism: Mesoclemmys tuberculata; assembly: GCA_007922155.1. NCBI lineage: Eukaryota > Metazoa > Chordata > Testudines > Chelidae > Mesoclemmys > Mesoclemmys tuberculata. The sequence continues at coordinate 13,071,485 of ML675700.1, forward strand.
GAACCAAAGAGCTCTCCGGAAACCAAGCCACGAGACAAATCCAAGCCCGGAGCTCTTTCCCTTTCCCCACCGCGAGCGGATCCGGCACCGGCTGTTACGCAGCACGCCGGGAACTTTCGTGTGTCCCTGAGAAAGTCGCGAGCGGTGAGCTCCGCTGGGGAGGACACGGTCAGCTTTTGTGGCTGATCATTGTGGACTCTGTCTCCGTTCGCGCAGGGTGTGGCTAAGGGCTGAGAGCGCGGAAGGGACCTGTGTCAAGACCGAACAAAAGAGGAGCCCTTTAGACATTGCATTCCTGCGAGGCCAGCTTAGATCGCCTATTTTGTCCCTGGTGCATGAATAAGATTGAGGGCCGCTCAGCTGGGACTGGAAATCACACCCTTCAGCTGGCTCAAGGCTTGGCAATGGAGCGGGTGGGGCCGGGCTCTCACAATCTGGACAGCCAGAAACAGAAACATGCTGTGGCAAATCAGTTAATCAGGCTGTGATCAGCCTCCTGTCAGGGAGCAAACTGTGTCATCGTTTCTGTCTGTTCTCCTGTGTGCTAGCAACCCCCTCCCTCTCCATCTGCACATTGCACGGGCCTCTGCCAAGAAAGCCTCTTCAGGATGGTTTGCTTTCTCAAGTCTTGGCTAAGGGTGTCTCTTTGTTAGCCCAGGTGCCTCTCCTGTGCCGCTCGTCTGAGAGGCAGGGTGGGGGGCGTCCTGGCCGCAGGGAGAGTTTTGCCACGATGGCAGTGCAGCCAGGGGCCACGTGGCATTGGCAGCAAGGGACCCGCTCACCTGCCTAATTTAGACCCTCTTTTCTGGGAACCAGCTTCCAGGGGCTGGATTTCCCCACATGTGGCTCCAGGAAAGGGGCAGGGCTTCAGTGTGTGGGTTTCAATTGGCCCCAGACACACAGGCCAGATGCTGGAGCAGTTCCTGGTCTGAGAGCCACGCCCAGAGCACAGGGAACGATGCCATTCTCCCCCAGCCCAGGGGGCAATGGCTCTCCAGTTCTGCAAGGGTCTCCATGTTTACCAAGGAGAGACAGTCCTAGAGGAAGTGGCCAGCGGTGACTGGAAGCTCTTCTCTGGGCCCCACCATGTGCTGAGCCCAGCGGGCGGTGGGAGGAGCACAGCCCTGCTAGGAAGAGCTGATAGGGTCCCAAATACAACCCAGCTAGAGCTGGGGTAGGGCTGCACTGATCTCTGGAGCAGCCGTCTCGCTCTGTGGGGAAGCACAGTGGCCATGGCAAAGGCCTGGGGTGGCTTTGTTCTCCTGAGAGTCGATTGGCAGGGCTTGGGATGGACAGGCCAAGGAACTTTGGCCCATGAGATTGTGGGATAGCCTTGGTGGACTCTCAAGGCGTGAGTCTGAGGACCTGGTCTGAGCTGCGTCCACACTGCAAAAGGGGACTGTGGCTTGGACCCACCCCTTCTGCCAGGTCTTGTGTGTGGAAGGAACAGGGGCTGGGTCTCAAGGTTGAGTCTGAAGCTGGGCGCTCACATCACAGGGTGGACATACCCTCAAAGACCCTCTGCAAAGGCTGGGAGGTGAAATGGGGCGGAAGTGACTAGCAGGGAAGGGCTCCGGGGCTGTGGGTGGTCTCCAAAGTGCAGTGGCAGGTCTGTCACTTGGGTCTTTAAAATCTAGACTGCACCAAGCAGGATCTCCCCTGTGCTGGCTGAGTGTGTTGGCGGGTGAGGGGGGACGTGATCCAGTCACCGTCATTTCTGTTCTAAGGGTTCTGGTTTTATTGATCTGTGCAAGCCCAGCTGATCTTTCCTGGCCTGCTGGCAACCTCCCTGGAGCACACGCTGCGCGCAATCTGCCACGAACGCCTTTGACAGGAGTTCACTTGGCCTGCGCTTCTGGACAGTCCCATGCACGTGGGAGTGGAGCAGGTGTCGTGGCAGGGACAGGGCTGTCCGTGGACGTGGTGACTTGGAAGTGGCTATCGTGTGTAAGTGGGATTTGTGTTTGCAACCCTAGAAGTTAGATTCTCTGAGTTCTGCTAGGACAGTCAGGAAGGAGCAGAACAAAACCCCGGAGGGTCCAGTCACACCCAGGACCCAGCTCGGACCCGACACCCAGTAACTGCGCCACGCTGCTCCGAGATCCAGAACTATCTGCACAGATTGTTCTCTGCTGAATTGCAAGTAACAAGTCTGTGAAAAATGTCGCCTGTCAGACTTGGATCTTTCGCTTCACCTCTCAGATCACAGTGGATTTCCTCTTCCAAATGAACATCACTGGTTTACATCTGAAGTTGGCCTGGAGCCGCTAGAGGTTTGGGTGGGGAGGGCAGCAGCTGCTCGGTGGCTACAGGTTCAGGCTTGAGTTTTTTAAACCAAGCCATGATTTCCTGTGTGGGGCGATGGTGGCCAGGGCCCCTCCGTCTCTGTGGGCCTGTCACTGGCAGGGGAAGGGGGGAAGCCAGGTAGATTTGCAACAGCTAAACTTCCTTTCTGGGGCTCTCATCTGAGGATTCTTCGTTCCTGAGCAAAAACCACGAGCTCTCGGAAGGGCTGGCGACTTTGGGGACCCTGCGTGAAAGGCTGGGGATTTTCTTAGCCATTACAAGAATATGGTTTTCCCCAGGGGCTGATTCCAATCTTTGCGCTGGCTCTGACTCATGCACCCAGGTAATTCCACTGGTTAAAAACATATGACAGAGACCCAGAGGCACACACATATCTCTAGTGACTCAGCTGCGAGGGGTGGCTCATGTAGAAACGGCCTTGAGTTCAAACTGTGCTGAAGTTAACTCGTCCACGTTTCTCTCCCAGCTCCCTGACTCACTGGGTTTGCAAATGCTGAAGTGCCCTGTATTTAAATAGCTTTTGTGGGCTGCAGGAAAGGGGGAGAGGTGAGTTTTTCCTTCATAGTCTCCTCTGCTCCATAAACAGTGTGAGCGAAGAGCCTTGAGGTGGCCCGGGCAGGGGCCTGGAAACCAGCAGATGGCAAAGTTAATGTTACCCCTTCCTGGCCTGAGGCGACTGTGTAACATCTGTAGCATGCAGTGGAGCAGCATTCCCCTGCGCCTTTGGGGGCTGGTCGGAGAGTGCCCCACAGAACCTGGGAAGGGATCCCTGGCTCCCACATCTCTGCCTCGCATTGACTGAGCCAGGGCTCCTGCTCCATCTGCACCTTGCCCAGGGCGCGGGCCGGTGACGTAGCAGGTCCTGCACAACATGCCTGCACAGCTTCAGGCTCGGGCTATGCGGAGAGGGATCTGCCCTGTCTCCCGGCACAGAGCCAGTTACCATTGGGGCTCTCAGTAGGAGCTGGCTTCCTGCTAATGTGCCCCGGGCCCTGCTCTATCCCCCCAGGCTAGGAATCCACTGGAGACACACTACCAGGGACTCCTCAGCTTGGCCTGACGCCTAGGGCACCCAGACAAAATATACTAGAGCCGGCAATGTATTAGAATCTCTGGGGATTCTGCGAGGGCTGGATGGGCCCCCGCCTGCCCGGATCCCCCTCCCCAGACATGCTGTGGGGGTGCCATGTAGATGGCTAGGAACTCCCTCACATGCCCCAGTGTGGTGGTTCGAGGGTAGAGGGTCCCCTGCCCGTGTAGACGGGGTGGATGCAGGCCAGGGATTTCCAGATTGGGGCAGACGAGCCATTTCCATGGCTCTGAAAGTGGCTGGGGCATGAATCAGGGAATTCCATTCCCCTCCCACCCCAGCCGCAGGCTAACACTGTCCGTGGCACCAGCCTGGCGCACCTGTGGATTCTGCGGCTGGGATTTGCAGTCTGGTTGTACTGGTGTGTGTGGTGGCTGGTGGTTGTGAGTCACAGCCCAGGCCCCGCTGAGGTATGGGCAGCGCGGCACGATAGACAGGAGCCCATAATTCATGCCAGGGCAATGAGCAGAGGGGAGACCAAGACACTGGCAGGCTGCAGGGAGCAGCAGCAGCTGCTGGCGCCTAGAAATACAGGAGGAGGAGATGTGCAGACACAGGGAGATGGTTTGCTCTAAATATGGCTGTGAATCCCCTCTCCAGATTGTGACTCTCTCCATCTCTCCCCACCAGCCTCTACATCCTTCAGTGGTGGGGGAAAGTGTTCCAGGAGAGGAGCCTTCCTTCCTTCCTTTCTCCCATGGGACGCCCCCCAAAGGGCAATTTCCCAGGTTACTTCATTAAAGCAGAACAGCAGCTGTTCTGTAGGTTTCCATGCTGCCCGCTGAGCAGTGAGCCAGAGTCCCTGATGGTGCAGAGGGCAGGAGTAAACATCTCTTTCCTGGACACGGCTGCAAGACCAACCCAGGGCTTCATGCCAGGGGATGCTTCCAAGTTCCTGCTGCAGTGTCATTTCAGTGCAGTGCTGCTAGCTCAATCAGGCTTCATTGCCCCTGGCCTGTGGCCGCCCACTAAGCGGACCTGAAATCCTGGAAGCTAGAGAACGGCAAAGGCCTTAGGCCACTTGCTGCATCTCCTGGAAAGTGCTGGCTCGTCACCCTGTGTGTAGTGCTCACTGATGCTTCAGTGTCCCAGGCCTTGGGGCTCCCACGCCTTCCTGGGGCAGGGCATAAGTCCACAGCTGTCTCCGTCTCTGGGCTTGGACAGCTTTCCTGGTTTTCCACTTGATTCTTCCTCTCTTAATTTGGTCCCATTGCCCACAGCCTTCCCTTCCTGCCTCCCTCACCCCACCCCCACTGCCTCCTCAGTCCTTCCTGGGTGTTCAAACCTTTGCACTGTTCCTAAACTGTCGGCGTCTCCCCCACACACTCACCTCCTTAGTGGCGAAGTCGAGCAGAGTCTCTCTAACCCCTGCGGGCCCAGAGCTCCTGGGTAAGGTTTGTCACTCTTCTCTGAGCTCCCTCCAGCTTGTCAGCCATGGTACGGAGGTCCCAGGGAGTAGGGGAATGTCCAGACACATTTGCATCAGTGCTGTGTTGGGGGGGGCCTGGCCCCTCCCTGCACCATGGCCTGGTGCCTCTGTGTGTGCTTCATACAGGGTGTCACTTTTCTTCTGGTGCGTTAAGGTTGCCTTGTACCAAGCACCGTTCTCACAGGATGGCGCAGTCTGCGTCCCAAGGAACTGCTCAGGGTTGGGCATCTCTCGGAAAGCCCCCCTCTGGTTTGAAGAGAAGTTCTGGGCGACAGACAGGAATTGCTGGCGAGATTCTCTGGCCTGTGATACAAGAGGGCAGCTGGGATCTAACGGAGCCAGAAGGAGTGGGGGAGACAAACACAAGAGGGAGCTGGGATACGCTCAGGCGTTCCCAGGGGCAGTGAGTGCACAAACTGATGGGTTATTTAATAGGTAAATAAACACTGGCATTAAGTTTATTACAACAGGTGCAGGCACTGATTTAATTATCACTGGTGCTAGCCAAAGCGATCCCGGGGAGCCCTGTTCTGCGTGATGTTTAACCAGCATCACGTTTCCGTGTTGTGCAAACACATAGACACAAACAGCGGGTAACTCGCACAAACCGAGTCTGTTCCCAGCCTCGCCGTCAGCCAGCCAGGCTCTGCAGCAGCGGGTGACCACGCACCAGGAGCCTCTGCATTGCTGAGTTTGCCGTAGAGAGGGTGGCCAGAGCCCAGGGGTGTGTGTGGGGTGGGATCGATGCAATGGCTGTGGTCCTCTAGCTCCGTTTAGATTTGTAAAGTTTGCAGTGAACCCCCTGCTCCATGCTGAGTAATCAAAGACTGGATAGAAAGACCCACAGCATCAGTCAGGAAGCTGTCCCCGGCTAGAGAGGGATACTGACTGACTCCACAGCCTCTCTCTGCATCAATCCTGCAAATGCCACCGGTGCTGAGCATTGTCTGCACGTTTACATGGAATGGTCTGTGAATCAGGGCTCAGCCACAGCCGGGGCAGATACAAGATAGCATCCAAACGTGGAGCGGCTAGTGCGTGATGTGGGGCGCGCTGGGGTGACTGCCCCTGCGCTGATCACCGGGGCCCGCCCAGTTGTTTGTAAACAGAAAACGAATTTTGTGCAGTTAGAGCTGCTCTGCCTGGGAGGCTGGAAGAAAATGATCCTTAAATACCTGTCGCAGGCGGGAATACATTACGATGAGATTAAAGAGACGTTCCTGGGAAGGGATGTTGTGCGTGAACCCGTCAGGGTGTTATTCAGTAGCGATGGGACGCAGAAAGAACATGGGAAGGCTGTCATCCCCCACCCTCTAATTCGCGTTTAGATCAAGGGAGTGGCGGTGCAGATGCAGCTGCCTGGAAATTGCTCTTCAAATGAAAAGACAGTCCCAGCCCCTTTCCTCTGCAAAATCATCGTAATTCCCAGCTGTGTGGCTCTGACGCCAGGCGCGCCGGGTGTCTGTGATTACAGCCCCAGCGAAGAGCACGGAACGAGGCCTTTGCCCCTGGCTCTGTGCGGGAGAGACATGCAGAAAAAGCCAGAAAGGTGCCCTCTGCAGTGCCGAGGGAAATGGCTGGCCCGGGCCCTGCGCGGTTGATTTTTAGCCGTCTCTGCAGAGCAGCTAATAGGATGGTGTCAAGCGACAATCGGGTCGAGCCTGATGGGACCGGGACCGTTCTCAGTGTCCCACGAACAGGCGCCGTGGTTTGAGCCTGGCCAGCTGCCACGGCAGGGCACAGCACCCAGGCCTGGAGAGAGGCCAGTGGGTAAACACCCCTGGCATTGCAGCCAGAGCGCCCACCAGGATGATGGCAAACATGGCCAGGCCATGCTGCCTTCTGCCTCTCGCTCACCGCAGCGCCGGTGGGGAGGAACCTGGGGCAGGAGGGAGCAGCTCTGCTCTGGAGACACCGTGGGGCTGGGCATGGGGCGAGGCACTCAGCTGCCACGTGCGTGGGTGAAGTGGCCCATCCATTCCCTGGGAAGGCAACGGAACAGGTGCTGTCTCAGAGCAGGGGCCCCAGCGCACGTACTGCTGCGGCAGATCTGGTTTCCCTGCCCAGCACAGCCCAGCAGCCGGGTAGCGCCCGCTGTCACATGGGGCTGCCGCTCAGCCAGCTCTCCCTCAACCACAGATGGCTGTGACAGCGCGGCTGCCAAAGCCAGCCTGAGAGAGAGCCAGGGAAATGTACCGCCACTGACTAGCTGGCTTGGGAGAGCGGGGCTGGTCGGGCTTGTCCAAGTGTTTGCCAGGCTGCTGGGGATGGCCCGTGCTAGGACAGTGGAAGGGGTGGAAGGGAGAGGCCTCTGGCTGGAGAGGAGGGACTTGCTCGTCTGCTGCAGGATCTCAAATGTGCAGGACTGGGATCTTCCTGGCCCAGGCTGTCTGCTCGCTGCTTCTTCCAGGGCAGCAGGACCAGCTCCTCAGTAGCTCCCTGCACAAGTGGGTGTGGTGTGAGAGCCGCAGGCCCTGCAGGTCAGCCTAGGGGAGTCAGGAACCACGGAAGAGCCCGAGGCAGGCTTGCAGGAGAGCCCAGTGGAAAGGCAGTGTGGCCGCGTAGTGAGCAGTGCACTGGGCTGGGAGCGTATTGGCAGCTCTGCCACTTGGGTCTGCTGCTTACCCCTCTCTGGCTCCGTTTCCCCGCGCCTGGTTTGTGTGGGGTATTCCGACTGTACGTGCCTTGGAGCTGTTTCCATGCTGTGTGCACGGGTGCATCCAGCCGGCTTTGGATCTGAACAGTTGTCCCACCCCAGAAAAGATGACCCCGTGAGACAGCACATTCCCGCTGCCTCTCCCGCACCCAGCCAGCCCCAGGGGCCCACGATGCGGGAAGGAGAAAGGATGACCTGGCAGCTCAGCCAGTTTCTGCCCCCAGCGGCTGGAGGAAGGTGGGGCCGTTGCTGAATGGCCAGTAGCTAAAGAGAGGCCCTGCCGAGCAGCCAGCGATCTCTGCCATTTGCCCAGCGGGTGCTGATGGGGGAGGCTGGAAATGAGCAGCACCAGGAAAGCTGGCAGCGAAACGCTGCCCCAAGCACAGTGCCTGCAGTGGGTGACTCTGCCGGGAAGGCCCCAGGGCCCCGCCCTGCCTGCAGGCCCCGCCTGGGAAAACTGGAGGGATTTCAGTGCCCGCTGAAAAGCCCAGGGCTCTTGCTGCGCAGAGCAGGTGCGGCACAGACCCAGCTGGGCCAGCAGCCCCTGCACCCCCTCCATCTGCATCTTTCTTCCTGACTCAGTGGGCCAAGAGCCGAGCCCAGCCCTATGGCACATCCTGCCCTGCTGCTGACTGCCAGCCAGGCGGGCGATCGGGGCCGGGGGCCGTACTCATTCTGAGCAGCCTTTCCTCTGCCTTTGCCAGCCTCCTGGAGCTGGTGTTCAGTCCCTGCCTGCTGCCTTGGGCTGCCTCCCCTGCCCATGACAGCTAGCCCTGTGAGGGAGGAGGGGTACTGGGTGATTTACCCCCCTGCCAGCTTCACCCCCAGCCTCCACAGGCCACACTCCCTGCTCGGGGCGTTTAGACAATGTCACTAGATCACTGCACAGGAGGGCCCCAGGAGAAGAGAGACACCATCCAGTGGCCCTTTTCCAGATGCCCCATCCTCCCCTTGGCCGATGGCCTGCCCACTTAGGGACCCTGGTGCAGACACCCCCAGTACGTGGTGGATCCTGGGAGCCCTTCGCACCACCAAATACAGGACCCACCCTCCTGCCCCTGAACGGGGGGGCAAGTGGTTGGGACACTCTCTGATACCCGTGGCTGGGACCTTCTCGCATCTGGTGCAAAGCGCCAGTCGGCCTCCTGGCACCGGATCAGACCCAGCTTCTCCGGGAGCAGGGCCCAGTGTCCTGGCCTGGGGTGGAGGAAGAGCTCTATTGAGCCTTGGGTGGCGTTTCCTCGTCCCACCTGCAGCATGTGTTGTGACTCGCTGCAGTTGGACCCGGCTGCTCTGACCCCACGGCCAGGGACTGGGCCAAGCGTCCCTGTCTCGAGGGCTCCTCCAAGGACTGTTTGTTTCGAAGCAGGGTGCAGCACCAACACTGTGGCTCCGTGACAGAGCCCACGTGGCACAACGTGGCTGTGGTGTGCATCACTGGGTCTGGACACCTGTAGTTTAGGCCCATCTTGGTGTTCTCCTCCCCACCCATCATGTTCCTTTCCAGGGGGCTCTCCCTAGAACAGAGTGGGGCAGGGACCTTCCGACGAAATCCAGGGCTTTGGACAGCCATTTCCTTTCTGCTCTGTCTTGCCGAGCCTGCAGCGTGTTCTGGGCCTTAGCCTGGAGTCAGGTCAGGACGCTGTGTCCTGAGGAGCAGCACCTGAGCTCTGTAGCGAGAATGAGGCAGGCCTCGGGTTAGGTCTCATGCAGACGAGGACACTCTGCCCTTGAATCGCTGGTTAGTAAAATGACCCTGCTGAAGCCCTGGGTCCAAGCTGTGCCGAGGTAGCTGGCTCTCTGGCTGCTTTCCCAGGGCTCCGCGTGCTCTCAGCCTTCTGATCTGGCTCCTGTGCCTCCCCAGCGAGGCTGGGCATCCAGAAATAAATCAGTGACTCAGGCTGAGTAAACACGGCCTCCGAGCAGGTGTTTTCCCAGGGGGCTGCTCTCTCCGTGCGGGAAAATGACCCGCCCTGTTGCTGGGCCAGGCTCCGGGCCTCACTGCCTCCAGACCCCCTTCTGGGGGAGAGAATCTGGCACGGCACCGTGTGTTCAAGGGGAACAGGCCAGGGAGCCTCCTTTCTCCTGGTGGAAACCAAGGCCCTTCTCAAAGCCTTGCAGAGAGCAGTGTAACCCCACCGGCACCGGAGGCCAGCGGGATTACTGGCCCAAGCCACCCACAGCAAGGGGCCAGGAGTCTGGAGCCTGTGTTTGTCAGGATTATTGTGGGCCCGGCAGCCTCAGAACGTCATCATGGCACCAGGCCTCCCCTCTGGGCGCCTCTCTCCTGCCCACCCACGGCTGCTTGCCTGTTCCGGCTGTGAGCTCTCTGGGGCAGGAGCTGGCTCTTGCTGGCACCGTGGCCTCCCAAGTTGGGGTGGGCTGATGGGCGGCCCTGGCCCGGACTCCTGCGCCATCACTGCTGTGCATGCCTCCCCGGGGCGCAGGGGCTCTGGCTCTGGCAGGTGTGAAAGCGCTCGGAGCTGCGGGGCCAGGTGAGGGGCAGCGGGCTGGACGCTGATGGCGTCAGCCATTGGGAATCCCCTCGCAGTGGGGCCGTGCCGTCCGTTCGGACCCCAGCTCTCCTCGCTCTCCTGGGTCGGTGGTCACCGGTGCGCTGTTACCGGATGCTGCAGGGAGGGGAGTGTGACACGCAGAGCCGTGGGTGGGGATGGGCCGTGCCATGCACAGATGGTGCTGTAGGCTGTGTTTGGGGATGGGGCCGTGCCTCTGCTCTAAGTTAATCCCAGGGGGATGGTGCATCTCCCCCAAGAGCCATCTGCCCTCCCCTTCTCGCTGCCCTCTCAGCGCCTTGGCTGTTGGGGTCCTGGGAGAGAAAACCCGGATGCTCTGTGGTCACTGGTGCCAGCCCACCCCTGTCCTGCCCTCTCCTGGGCGCCGCATCGTCCAAGGCTCAGGTAAACAGGGAGCACTTCGATGCCAGATCTCTGCCGAGCCCCGTCTGCGCTCTGCCCAGGCAGCGGGCTCAGTCCAGGCCCCCGTGCTGTGCTCCTTCCATCGCTGGAGCATGACGCCAGCCTCCCACACACACTGCCCGTTCTGGTACAGCGGGTGCTGGAGCGAGCCCAGCCCGTGCAGCGCTGAGCTCTCGGGGGGAGGACGTGAACCCTGCCAAGGAAACAGAATGAATGAGCCCAAGCCTTGTGCGCTGCCAGCCAGGGCGGGACTCCTGCCGGCAGCCCACTCCTGCGTCTTGTGCTGGGCCGGTTGCTGCAAATCCCAGTCATCCTGCGCTCGGCAGAGTCCTGGGCGCCGTCACCCCCACGACAGGCCCTGGAGAGCTGGGAATTCACTCACGCTGCGCTGCAGTGGCTCTGCACGCGTGCGGGTCACTGGCACGCCACCGCTGACGGTGGCACTGGGGCAGCATGGGGGAGGGGGGAGGAAATGACGGGCCTGAACTTAACACGGAAATCTACCAGCCTCCGCAGTCCTTGGTGCTGCAAATATCCCTGATGTGGGTTTTTGTGCCAGCCAAGGGACGGGCTGCTGCAGCTCCCCTTAGTGGGGGCTCCTCATCTATAGCAGCCTCTAGCACAAACTCCCCAAACCCTGCACGGAAAACAACGCCAATCCCTCAGTTGCTTTGCTTGGCAGGCAGGAGAGTTTGGTCCTACCCCTGATCTCAGAGCAGAGGGGAGCTCTAATGCAGCCCAGTGCGTTCTGTAACACGCTCACCCCTTGGCCAGGCACTCCTCTGCCTGGGGCTTTCTTTAATCTCCAGCAAGGAGAGTCATAAGTGCGTGGAGCGGTGGAGGATGCAGGCAGCCTTGCGGGCTGCTCCAGGGCCGAGGCTGAGGATGGGCAGGGAAGTGACCCGTGCCTGGAAACTTGCACTGTAATTGCACCTAGGCCGACATTTCTGAGAGGCATCCGACCTAACCCAGACATCAGCGAAGTCGGGTAAATAACGCTGCGGAGCAGTCACTGCTTGCAAGGGCCTCTGGTGCTTTCTCTGCCTTGGCAGCTTTTCAGGGGTGAGAGGAGTCCTGGGGTTCTCCTAGCCACACGGAGCCACGTGCAGATGGCAACTCCTCCCAGGCAAAACGCTCAGTGTTTCCATCTGGTCTCCAAGCAGGCTGAGGTGTTGGGAGGAGGGCTCCACAGTGGATGCATCAGTGCGGCCGCAGCCTGGGCTCTGCTGGGTAAACAGAAACCTTTTAACCTCAGCTCTGCAGGGCCCTCTGGGGAAGCAGAGCGTGAAGCTGCTGCCCATCCGTCTGGGAGCAATTCCAGCAAGGAGTTAGGACATAGGGACACAAAGACAGCCACACTTGTCAGACTCATGGCCCACCTAGCCCAATGTCCTGTCTTTCAACAGAGGCCAGTGCCGGGTGTCCCAGGGAGTGAAGAGAACAGGGCAATGCTGTCATCTATCCCCAGTGTCTGGCATCAAAGGTTTAAGGACCCCCAAAGGGGTGGGTTGTGTCGCTGACATCTGGGCTAATAGCCACGAATGGACCTAGCCTCCAGGAATTTCTCTCTTTTTTTTTTTGAGCCCAGTTATAGTTATGGCCTTCACAACATCCCCTGGCAATGAGTTCCACAGGTTAACTCTGCATTATGTGGAGAAGTAGTTCCTTATGTTTGATCGAAACTTGCTCCTATTAATTTCATTGGGTGACCCCTAGTTCTTCTATTGTGGGATGAGGTAAATTACACTTCCTTATTTACTGTCTCCACACTGGTTGTTACCTAGATCTCAGTCAGATCCCTCCTTTGTTGTCTCTTTTCTAAGCTAAACAGTCCCGGTCTTTTGAATCTCTCCTCATATGGAATCTGTTCCGCACACTTTTGTTGTCCTTCTCTGCACCTTTTCCAATTTTAACTTTTTTGAGAGGGGGCGATCAGAACTGCACACAGTATTCACAGTGTGGGCGTACCATGGATTTATATAGGACATCTTCTGTCTTCTTATCTATCCCTTTCCTAATGGCTCCTAGCTTTCTGGTGGCTTTTTTGACTGTTACTGCACAGTGAGCAGATGTTTTCAGGGAACTATACGCAGTGACTCCAAGGTCCCTTTCTTAAGTGATAACGGCTAATTTAGACCCCATTATTTTATATATAGACTTGGGATTATGTTTTCCAATGCGCATCACTTTGCATTTATCCACACTGAATTTCATTTACCATTTTGTTACCCAGTCATCTAGTTTTGTGAGATGCTTTTGTAACCTTTCTCAGTCAGCTTTGGACTTAACTGTCTTGAGTAATTTTGTATTGTCTGCAAACTTTGCCAGCTCACTGTTCACTCCCGTTTCCAGATTATTTATGAATATGCTGAAAAGCACCAGTCCTAACACAGGTCTTTGGGGGACCCCTCTATTTACCTCTTTGCATTGTGAAAACAGACCCTTTATTTCCACCCTTTGTGTCCTGTCTGTTAACCAGTTACTGATCTATAAGAGGATCTTCCCTCTTATCCCACTACTGCCTTTGGTGCAGGACTATGTCAAAGGTTTCTGAAAGTCCAAGTACACGACACTGACTGGACCAACCTTGTCCACGTTTGTCGACATCTTCAAAGATTTCTAACAGATTGATGAGGCATGATTTCCCTTTACAAAAGCTGTGGTGACTTTTCCCAAAATATCATGTTCAGTTGTTTGTCTGACTATAGTTTCAGAAAAAATTGCCTGGTACTGAAGTTAAGCTTAACAGCCTGTAATTGCCAGGATCATCTCTGGAACCTTTTTTAAAAATTGGTGCCACATTAGCTACCCACCAGTCATCTGGTACCGAGACTGATTTAACTGCGAGGTTACATAACACAGGGAATCTCCTTCTCATCCTTTGCAGTGAAGACAGATGCAAAGAATTCATTTAGCTTCTCGGCAAAAGCCTGGTCTGCTATGCGTGCTCCGTTAGCACTTGATTGTCAGCAGCCCCACTGATTGTTTGGCAGCTTCCTGCTTCTAATGAGCTTAAAAAAATGTGGCCCTCCTAATTATGCAGTCACAGTTGGCTTGCCAGAGTTTCTGGTCCTTTCTGTTTCCCTCATAGGATTTGATTTGCAATTTTTAAAGGATGCCTTTTTGCCTGTGAGTGCCTCTCTTACTCTGTTGTGGTGATTTTTGGACATCTTGCTGTGCTGTGCTGTGTTAATGTGGGGGTTACATTGCATTTGGGTCTCTAGTATGGGGTTTCCTCGCAGTCCCAGCTTCCCACTGTGGCTTCTGGAAAATGCTTCTCCCCTCCCCGGGCTGGTGCTGCTGCCCAGCTTTCCGCCCCAGGACTTGCTGGCTGGCTGAAGGGGATAAGAAGGGGCAAGGCTGTGGCCCCTTCTGCTCTGCGGGGCCCCATATAGCCCTCTTTCCCTCAGAGGCCTTCAGGGGACGGGCCAATGGCAGCTGTTGTGGCTTGCAGCATGCAGCACCTCATGGCCGGGCTGGTGGCCGGAGTGCCCCGGGGCTGCAGAGGGGCACACGGCTCATCAATTAGGAGCGAATGAACAGGCAGGAGGCCAGCGCAATTAGTGTGAACAGCCCTGAGGGGCCCGCAGCCAGAGGGTAATTCACTTGTGAGGACAGCAGGAGAGTGCAATGCAGGGGCAAGCTGCCCTCGGGGACAGAACCCATAAATAACCAGCCTTTAAGAAGAGGCCACAGCCGCCTGCCGCTGCTCCCTGAGAAATGGCCTCGCTCAGGCCAGCGTGCAAATTAAACAAGTCTGTCACTGTCCCTGCAGCCGCCTGGCACAGCTCCCTGCTCACACCCGCCCGGGCCGGGGGGGGGGGCGCCTCCCATAGCTCCTTGCTCCCTCCCTGCACACGGGGGCTAAGATCCTGTCAGTGGAGATGAAGTTATGGCCCAGCCTCCCCAGGAGCAGTGGGGCAAACACCTAACTGGCTCCAAGACTGAGCTTGATACATTTGGGGGGCGATGGTCTGATGAGAGGGAACCACCCTAGCCTTAACCACCCTCCATGATCTGAATTGTCCTCCCAGGACCCTGCCGGAAACGGCGGGAGAACCGCTGTCACGGAGGGGTCCACACTGCAGCTCCCAACCCCAGCCCTCTGGGGTGCAGGGGGAGGTTGGGTCCTGGGGTCCCAGAGCTGCAGCCCGTGCAGCGGCTTAGCTCCGTGCTACCATCTAGTGGCATTTGCTGGAGCATCAGCATGTTCAGCTCTTTCCACAGGCCACCACTGTTATTTCTTGTTTGCTCTGTGTCCGGGCCAGGTCCCTGGCACTAGGCGCTGGACAGACCCAGGCACACAGCTGGTCCCCGGATGAAGAGCTGGCACTTGGAGTAGCTTTAGCAAGTACAAACCCTTTGGGGCCATTCCGCCTGGGGACTGTGGCAGGCAGCTAATGGGGACGAAGATGGGGAGGTAGAAATGACTACATCCAAAGTGGATGATAGACTCAAACCGCAGACTGGGACTTGGGAAATCTCCACCCAAGAACTGCAAAGGAGCTGACACGTGGAATTGCCAGGCCAAGGGCACAGATTTGGAATGGATCCCTGCACGCGGGGCCGTACGTGTGCCTGGAGAACTGCAGATCTAGTCCCTGTATGTACGAAAGGGGGGAAGGGAAGTAGCTCTATTTAAGTCAAGGGCCAGTGGTGGCACACGAACAAATGGCTAGAAACTGGCCAGGCTTTACTTCAGGCTTGAAATTAGACAAAGGTTTCTAATGACTGGGGAGATGAAGTTCTGGCCCCGCCTCCCCAGGAGGGGCTAACACCTAACTGGCTTCAAGACTGAACTTGATACATTTGGGGGGGATGGTCTGATGAGGGGGAACCACCCTAGAGCCCTTAACCACCCTCCATGATCTGAACTGTCCTGAAATGGCCGGGGGGGAGGACGGGGACGGCAGGGGGTTGTCTGCATAAGCGCTAGAACTAGGGGTACGAGGAAGCTGCCATTATAGTGGCTTCCATCAGACCCAGGGTTTACAGCATGATCCAGGGGCTCTCAACATCTCCACACTACATCGTCCCAGCCCCTGCATGTCTGTGGCGCAAGGGGCAGAGCAGGAGGTTACCAGAGACCCTGGAGCGCCCCTGGAGTTGGGCAATGTCCTAAGCCCTGTTTGACTCCCATGGGTGTGAATCTCCCCAGCTGAGCCCCAGACACTTCGCTTCCTGAATCCTTGCTTCGTTTTGCAACCCGGGCAAAGCTCCCAACCTCTCCCTGGCCTGGAAAGGGCCCTTCTGGGCTCCCCGGGAGGCCGTGCTGCCTGAGGGGCAGCGAAGGCGCTCAGCAGAGCGTGGCTGTCCTCTGCCAGGTGCACGTACAAAGCGGTGTGCACAGGTGAGTCGGAGCAGGGGGCCATGGCACGTGCTGAGCGCAGGCGGCTGAGTTTGCCAACTCTGCAGGGCAGAGGATGTGCTCAGTCGTGGCTCCCTGCAGCACCGGGCAAGCTCCTGGCACAATAGCAGCGCGCTCTGATGGTGAGAGGCGTCCGATCCTTCCATCAGCCCCCTCATGTCGCTGGGGGCTGCCTGAATCGGTGTCCGGATTTGGTCCGGGATGCCAAAGAGCTATCCAGAGGCAGCGGGGTTCCTCCTCCTCTCTGCGCTGTCACACACAGGCTCACAGGTTGTTTCTTTGTGTGCGAGCCATGCTCCCCTTGGAAGAGGTGCCGCACTATTGTGAGCTTTGTGGTGCCCAGCGGGGTTCGGGGAGCCGTTGCAAGGAGCCGTGCCGTCCCTTGCAGAGGCTGTCCAGGAGCCCCTTGCTCCTTGGGGTCTGGCGCGGAGGTAGGGCTGCGTGTGCTGGCCCTGGTGCTTGCCTGCACGCTCTTCGTGGCCACACTGCCCCAGCACCAGGCTCTGTTGTGCAAACAAGCAAGCGACACTTGCCCAGGTTCCATGTCACTGATTTCTCCTACCATGGGGCCCAGGGTGGCCCTGCTCTCAGCAGAGCGCCAGCACTCTCCGTGCAGAGCCCTGGGCATGCAGCTGCGTGCTCCTTGCCTGGCTCTGGTCCCTTGGGGTACTGTTGCTTGCTGACAGGAGGTGCTCTTGTCTCAAGACAGGACCTTTTGTATGTCTCTAGGTCAGCCCAAGCCCGCCCTCCCCCGCCCCCCCTCGGACAGGTGTCGCTTGTTAATCCTCTAGGCTCTTTGGGCTTGGTTTGCAGCAGCTGCTCCTGGGGGTGGATCTTGCACTGGGTCTCATGGGGAGGTTCCTACCCCGGCCTGCGCACCTGGGCTCTCTGTACCAGCTGCAGCAGCTGGAGGAATCTTAGGGGCGCAGACACTGGGGGAGCAGTGGGGTGGAGCGCAATGCAGGGAAAGCTGGGGTAGGGAATGCTGCTGCGCCAGGAAGCATGTTCTCAGCTATCCGGGCCCTCCGTGGTGGAGGGCGAGAGGCACTGTGAGCTGGCTGTCCTGGCTGAACAGCGGGGGGCATGGCCCCCCACTAACATGCCGGGTGGCTGGGTGAGCGCTCCCGAAGCGCTCCTGCTTCACACAAGCAGGGAGGAGGCAGTGCTTCCTGGTGCACAGCGCCCAGGGGAGGGAGCCCGCTGCAGAGAGCATGACGTGGGCGTGGGAGGAGCTGTTCAGGGACCCTGGGGCTGGCGCCCTGGGAATGTCGACGGCTGTTATTGCAGCTTTAAAAATAATCTTCCTAGGGAAACAATCTCACACTTCCCGCGCTCCCTGGGGCTGCGCAGGCTCCGCTCCCAGAATGAGCTGAGGATTGCAGATGGAAAGTGCTCTCATTTGCTGTGCAGCAGGAGAGGCATTTCCATGCCATGATGCTCAACCCAGGCCCAGGCCCAGGCCCAAGGTCGTTCCAGGGTCACTCCCTAGCCATGCGCTCTAGCATGATCTCCGAGGCACCAGGTGCGCTCCGGCAGGGCGTGACGCAGCACGGCTGTGATCAGCATTTCCTAACCAGCTCTCCCGCCGAGTGCCGCCAGCCTCTCCCAGCTCCAAGCGGGGATCAGGCCCGTGCCCAGGGCCCAGCTCCCAGAGTCACGTGAGGATGTCAGTGGCTCAGCTTTCATTTTTAAACCCTTCCACCAGTGGCTGGAGCCAGAGCCTCTGAACGTGGCCTGAGTGTGAGTGTGGCTGCAACATCTGCCTGAGCCCGCAGGCAGCTTCCAGCTAGAGGCACCTGCTACAGCTCCACCCACTGCTGGGATGGAGGGGCTGCTGGGCCAGCTGGTGTAGGGGTGCTGGCCATGGGGGCCTTGTGTGGGGCTGGCAGGGCCCTGAACTGCCTCCCACCCTGCAGGCCCCCACCCAATGGCTGCACACCTCAGCTTTGGGAAGCAATTTCCAAAGGCTCCAGCAGCTGAAGCTATCACCATGTTGTGGCTTCCCTCCCCCAAAGCTCCTGGGGGGCAGCAAGGGGCCTGCTCCTGTCACCCTTCCCCCAATGACCCGTGCCTCGTGTTGCAATGACCTGACTTCTCCCTGCGTTAGAGCTGAGCCCGCTCGCCCTGGACGGCTGATCTCTCCCGGGCAGGCCGCGCCAGCCTCGCCGCAAGCAGCCGGGCAGGGTTGTGGGGTCGCTGTTATTTGCATCCCCACCGCAGGGCATGTTCCGGTGCGGGGTCTCTGTCCCAAACACCCTGAGTTTCAGCAGCACTCGAGTGAGAGGACGAAGCCCAGCTTTGCCTTTCGGGCCTGGTCCAGCCGCCCGCCAGCCCCACGGCAGCACTGCAAACCCCTCTGGCAGGGGGAGCTAGTGAGCCCCTGGGCGACTCGAGTCCTGCAGTGCCACTGCCTCACTACAGCGCAATGGGGAGCTCTCCCGGGTCGCCGGGGGTGGGGCTGCGACTACATCCCCCGTGGCTGCCACTGGTTAAAGACTTGAGGGCACCTCCCCCTTGCCAGGCCTGGCCCAAGGGCCCCCTTCTTTGCCCGTGATGCCTGGAGGATTCTAGCGAGGGAACTCTCTCTTGCAGCCTGGCTTCTCAGGCTCTTGCTGGGCCCCGGGACTGGGCTGTAGCTTGACAGGCCCAGCTCTGATTTATGACCGTATAGAGTCACCTGGCAGAGGCTCTGGCAGAGGGAACACTGCTCTGTCTGTCCCAAAGCCCCCAGCCCTGCACATCCTCTCGTTAGCTGTTCTTTGGGGCCCTGCCCCCATGTTTTGAGCTCTCCCAGGAGCCAGCCTGGCCGAGTGCTCGCCTGTCTTATGGCTTTGCAAGCGGCAAAGGCTCCTCGGCTTCCGGCGAGCTGCCCTCTGCCCTCCCCCGGGACCCGGGACAGAGGGCAGGGACACAGTGTGGCAGCTCATGAGGGTTTAGGTTTTCCCAGGAGCTTGAGTCCTAGCGCCATGCTGCGGTAGCAGGGGTCAGCAGGTATCCAGTTGCATCGGTGAGATCCAGCAGGTCTGATCTCCTGTCGGTGTTTCAGGAGCAAGATGCACCTCGGGCAGTTCCTGACTAACCCCATGGGCAGGTGATCGGTTGCGGAGGGGGGTTTGTATGAGTGTAACCCCATCTGCTGTAGCTCCCATGTCCTCATTCTCCCGGTAAAGGTCCCAGCCTGCTTGGGACACTGCTGAACTCTTGCTCTCAGTGGGACCCAAGCTACACAATGTCATTAGCACAATGGTAGCGTGGCCCAGTGGGGAGTGCACCCGCCTGCCATGCCAGAGACCAGGGTTCTCTGTCCTGCTGGATGACTTTAGACCAGTCCCATCCCTCTTGTGGGCCTCAGTTTCCCCATCTATAAAATGGAAATAACGTCCTGCTGGCTTTTGTCAAGCACCCTGGGATCTGCTGATGGTAAGAGCCAGGGCTTATTTATATTCTCTATGCCCCCCTCGCCTCTGACTGATGCTTCTGCAGCTCGCTGAGCAGAGGTTTTCATTGAGCGACTCACAGTGACACCCAGGCGGGTTTCCCTACTATCACAGCTAGCTTAGAGCCTGCAGCTATTTATGTTCGTTCCGATCTGTGTGCCCTGCCAGTCCCACTCCCACAGGTCCCGGAGTGGGGCACGGTCCCTTTGCAGTGCCTTGCAGCCACTCCAGGCTCTAGCAACCCACATAATTTGGTGTCTTCTGCAAACGTTTCCTGTATCTGCAATTCTGACTCATTAATGAATGGAGACAACCACATCAGGCCAATCGCAGGTCTTGCGCTCCCGCCACGCACCTCTGGCCCGGGTGAGAATTAGCCACTTCTTCCTACTCTTTATTTCCAGCTCTTGGCTGAGTCCAGTCCCTGACAGCTCCATCAAAGGCCTTTTGGAAGTCCAACTAAACACCAACCAGGTCTCCTTTACCTGCTCTGTGGCTGAGATGTCCAAAGATCTCTAGTGGGCTGGGGCAGCCGACTGCCCTTGGCTAGTTAGATCCTGCCCTCCCGCAGTCCTCTAGGGGCTTGGTCAGCTCGGCTCAGCCGCTGCAATTGAAAGCAACGCAGCCCCTCTGTCTGCGAATACAGCACAAGCCATGAGAAACGGCATGAGCTGGGTGATGCTCTGTGACTCCGCGGGAGCCAGTTGGTGCCAGCTGTGATGGCAGCTTCCAGTTCCCACTAGACCCTGGCGGACCCTCCCTGATGGGACTGCAGGCTGGGGGTGGCAGCCAGCTGCGCCTTCTCCCCCATACAGGCTGACGATGCGTCGTCTGAGCCGCAGTGAGACGTGCAGGGCAGACATAGTCCGGGCTAGATTGTGCTGGCAACTGGATCTTGGGGCACTCATGAGGCGGGAATCCACATCTGCAATCCAGCCCCCAGGCGGAATGCCTGCAATGCTTCCCCCAACCCCGTTAGCTGCAGGGTGGCTTGGCTGAGATCCGGGGAGGGAGGGGTTCCAGGGCCCATATGCAAGGGAGGTGGCCAGGGACTCGGGGCTGGACAGAAGCTGCCATCCCCTGTGCTCTGCCCCACTGCTGTCCTTGCAAGGCCCGTCTGGCTGTCTCTGGTGAACAGGGGAGGAGCCGGAGGGGAACCCACTCTGGGTCCCACCTGCGCTGTCGCTGTCTTGGGTTAGAAGAATAGGGCCTTTAAACTGGGGGCCTGGTGGAGGCAAGCAGGACAAGATGCAGCGAAATAGCACTGGGGCTGGCTCCTCTGCGACCGGGGGGCACCTTGAGTTGAGGCCTGCAGGCCATGGGGAACATGCAAGCTGGCGCCAGGGGAGCGCTGTCCCCACTGGTGCTGCATTGCCTGGAAGGCAGTGAGCGTGAACTGGCAAAGCTGTGTCGCAGTTTTGGGAGTCAGTGGAACTCGCTGCTTGACGCCGGCTGAGGATCCAGCCCCTGTGTGCGTAGGACCCTAAGCAGGGAAAGTCCCCCCAGCCCTGCCCAGATTGCAGTGCAGTTTTCTGTCCCCGAGCAATTGAGGCAGCCCATGGTGCTGCTGGTGGGGAAAGGGCAGAGTAAGGCAGCGGGGCTGGGAGTGCGCGTCCCCCTGCCAGACGGGCCTGGCCCAGCCTGAGAGACAAGGGGGTTTGCGTTGTGTTTCGGAATCTGCTGAGCCAGACGGTTGTTTAATTTCCCAGGCGGGGCCGGGGGGGTGGGGGGGGTGTATGTGGAAAGTTTCCCAGGGAGCGAGGCGCTGTGTTTGCAATGCGCTTCCTGCTCTGCGCTGAGCGGACAGTTTGTCTTCTCTGAACGGGACACGGGGCAACTGTGCTGCGAGACCCTGAGGAAACGCAGCTGCCTAGCAACCCCCTCTGGCCCCCAGGCCCGCCTGTTCATCCGCCAGCCAGAGCCCAGCCGTCCAGCACAGGGAGCCCGGAGCACGAGGGACAGGCAGTGTCCATGGCACCTCCGTGCAAAACGAGAGGCATGGGCTGAAAGTGCCAGCCCCTCCTCTGCCAGCCACCCTCCACCCAGCTGGGAGAGCACAACTGCGGCTGCACCTGTGGCTCCTCGTCCCCCCCGGGACCCCAGCTGTGGGCCGAGGATCCCCCGCAGCAACCTTCCTGCGGGAGACTTGAACGGGAGGCGAAGGCCAGGCCTCTTGTGCACGTGCTACTTGGTGGCTCCGAGATGCTGAACCCGATGCATGGCTCTCCGGAGGCCTCCCCGAGTGCCTCCCCTCGCGGCTCCCCCTGCCACTCGCCCGTCCTCTTCAGAAAGCTCCTGATGAACCAGAGCATCCGCCTGCAGCGGCGTTTTACCGTGGCACACCCCCTCTGGTAAGGGCAGGGCTGCCCACCGCCGGGCAGGGTGGGGCTGGCCAGGGCAGGATGGAGGTGGGCAGGGCACATCGGGCTGTGCACCGCGGGGCAGGGGCTGCATGCTGTCGGGCAGGGCAAGACTGTCTGCGGAGGCTGCTGCAGGTCGGCTGGTTCTGGGGTTGGCAGCTCACAGCTTGCTGAGACCTGAGCTCCCTGGGGGGCTTTGCGAGATTCCTGCAGATGAGCTGGGCAGCTGGGCCTGTCTGTGTGGCCTGGGGCACTTCCTTTCCCTTCCCCGCCTGGCTGGCCCCAGCCCCGCTGTGTGTCTCGGCTGCCTGGGGTGTGTCACGCTGCTATGTGCAGCCCGTGCTCGTGAGCCTGTGGGTGGCCCCAAGGTACCAGCTACAGGAAGGTGCTAACCAGAGCGGAGAACTTCAGGTGTCTGTGGGTCATGCCAGGAGGTGCCCAGAGCCAGTGCAGGGCTCCCCACCAAGGCTTTCTTTGGCAGGAGCTCAGCTCCCCAGCTGCTGATGTACTCACGGTCCTTCCCCTTGTCTGCATTGTCACCGACCCTGCTCGGGCTGTGGCTATGCGCTGCCAGGCCAGGCTGTGAGGAGTGAGGGGCCAGGGGGGCAGCCGGGAGGAGCCGGTTCCCTGGGAACATGGCTGCAGCTGGCCAGCAGATGTTGGGAATGTAAATAGAGAAGGTTTGTTAGGACAGAGGGAGGAAAACAAGCACCCCCCCATCGCCATCACACCCCAGCTATGCAGGCCTGTCGCCTGTCCTCCAGCCACCAGGAGCCAACCTTGCACATCTCGTCACACGCCTGCATGGAGCCCCTGGACCTCCAGCTTCCCTGCCCCCAGCACACCCCGGTTATTGCACGCAGGAGCCAGCAGCCCTAGAGGCAGCCAGGCTGGGAGCTCAGGGACACTCCATGCTAGCAGCTGGTTTGGCTCCCACCTGCGCCAGCCTTTGTAGGCGCCCGCCATGAGCCCCAGGCGAGAGCAGAGCTGTGCTGCTCCGGCGCTGTGGGATGGAGGGCTGCAATCACAGCTCTGCACGCCAGCCTCGGCACTCAGTCGCCTCTGCCGGGCAGAACTGGGGCCAGGGCTGCCCTGCCTCCTGGGCCGAAGGAGAGCAGCTGAGCCCTTTGCAATGGCAACAAGAGCTATTTATAGAGGAAACAAACCTCCCCGGCCAGCCTGTCCAGTGCGGGCCTAAACTGGCCAGTGGGGATCAAAGGGAAGAGCATGAGATGGAAAGTATTTTTTAATTCAGTAACAAGTCTCCTGGGAAAGGCGCTGTGCCAAGACCTGAGTGTCCTGGGCCCTGACGTGCCCATGGCATCTCTGCAGCAGGGCCCCCAGGCATGCCAGCGCGTGCCTCTGACCGCGCTGCACCAGGGGAGCCGCCAGGAGAATTGAGTGGCTGGGCTCCCCCGGGCTGCCTGCCAGCGCTGGCTGGGTGCCCGGGCCGGTGGCTCCGTCTGCCCGTCTGTGCTGACACCTAGTGGCTCTGGGCCACACCACGTTCTTCGGGGCCGCCTTGCTTTCCTGCTGACGTTACCGTGGGTTTTCGAAAGCACCAGCATCCTGCTCCGTCGCACGGCTGGGGTCTGGCCCACCACATGCCAGCAGCAGAACCGGGAATGGCACCCAGGCCTCCTGACACACAGCCTGGGGCCCGAGCCATTGCACAGCCTGACAGGCTGATCAGGGGACCAGGCACCCTCACATGTGGGCTCTGCTCCTTGGGTGGCAGCTTGCTGATTTGGGGGCTCGGGGCTCCTAGGGGCACCAGTCCATGTGGCAAAGCCCCGGCGCCAACTGGCACTGCCTGCTGGCAGCCAAGTGCACATTGGGAGCCTCCACATTCCTCTTGTGCGTCTGCAGCCTCTGGGCTTAGCAGCCGCCTGGGAGGAAATTCAGGTGGGAGAGAACAGGGGCGGGGGATTGTAAAGGATGAGATACAGCCGCTCTCAGAGCAGCCTCGCGTGGGTTCCCTTGCCCTCGGCTGTGAGGCAGGGTGGGCAGATGCAGCCCTGGGCTGCCCCTTCCCCAGGGCTTGGCGGTGCCTGCCCTGCATGCCTCCCTGGGAAACCAGGATGCCCTAGTTTAGCACGAATGCAGCAGTTTCTTTTGGCCCAGGACCAGGCTGCGAACTCGGAGGCGCTTCTTGTTCTGCCCTCGTGGCAGGTGGGTGTGTTGGGGCAGACACAGAAAATAATGTGATGGAGCCGTTTCCGCTGGGAGTCTGGAACACGCGTGGGACCACCCGGTGGCTACTGTGGGGCTGGGCTACCACCTTCTCCCACCCTCCCAGGGAGCCGCACACCTCCCCATGGCGCATCTCCACATCAAGAGCTTTACTGGCACTTCGGAAAGAGCCCTGCAGAGCCCTCTCTCTCCCCTGCCTCGGTTCTGGGTCCTGGGCCGCTCAGGG
Source organism: Mesoclemmys tuberculata (assembly GCA_007922155.1). NCBI lineage: Eukaryota > Metazoa > Chordata > Testudines > Chelidae > Mesoclemmys > Mesoclemmys tuberculata. Next base: position 13,095,487 of record ML675700.1, read on the forward strand.
TGGGAGGGATGGGTCATCTTTCTGGGCTGAGGGCCATCTCTTGTCACGGCCACTCAGCTCGGGGGTGGCTGAAGTTACCGGAACTGATGACGCCTCCAGGGCTGGCTCTGACTGTATCAGTGGGGCCATGGTCGGAGGGCGGAGAATGGACAACAGCTGTATAATTCCCCCCGATCGTTCGTCCTGGAGAATAGGAGCCACAGAGGGGCCTTTGTGCCTCTGGTACCATGGGAGAAACAAACCAGAAACTTGACAACAAGCAACTGAAGAAAATGAACATCACGTCGCCCCAGCAGCCGCGCGGCTCCTGGAGTTACACGCGGCTGCTGGCAGCTCGCGCCTCCCACGCTCAGTGCTCCTGGCTTCGTGCAGCCTTCTCTGTGTTCTCATAGGTCACTGTCCAGTCACCCTCCTTCAGCCTGTCTGCCTGCGGGGTCTCTCAGACGCTCTGGCTGCTGCAGCCATAGGAAATGCTTAGAGGCAGCATCCGTCTGTGGAAATCGCTTTCCTAATAACGCCCCCAGCACCTCTCTCCCGCGGCGTCCCCTGCACTCTGCAACGGCGGGCGAGGAGATTCAACAGTGTAAAATCCAGCGTGAACCCCCACCAAGGCTGCTTCACAAGGCAAGCAGGATGCCTGGGTTCCCAGCTCTGCCACAGAACTGAACCCCTCTGTTCCTCACTGCTGGTGCTTAGTTCCCTCACGTGCATGAGAGATGCTGAGCGAAGGCAGCACGGGGCTGCAGGCCTCCGCACGCCGTGGGAGTCAGCACTCTGCACAGGGCGCATGTAAACAGGCAGGCGTGGAAGGATGCGATCACTGTCGGGTGCGCGCTGCCTGGGAATGGGTTTCTCTCTCCCTGTTCTTGGCTGGCCTCCCCATGAGCGTGTGTCTGCCTGGTTTGCTCCGGGCCCTCGTGTACTTAGGGAAGGAAAACCTGGCTGTGCTGTCCTGCCAGGACCTGCTAGCCTCACGCGGCTGGGGGGACAATGGCCCTGGCCAGTTCCAGAACGAGTGGGACAAGCCCGTGGAGGAGGGCAAGGAACTGGAGTGACAGGAGTTGGGGACGAATAACAGGGACTCGCCCTGCCGACGATGTATGAGACCAGGCAATTGTCTCCGCAGAAAAGGGCAGGGATCCCCAGGGCTGGGGATGTCTACTGGCTCCCTGGGAAGATGGGCACCATGGGACACAATGAGCCATCTCCGTCTGGTAACAGCAGTGCCTGGGTGGAGAGAAGAGCATGTGCAACGGCCCTGCTAGGGCCCACGGGTGAGGGAAGAGCTCTCCCAATTGGCCTGCCATCCCCATGGGCTTCCTGCGAAGGGGCGGGGGCCGCCTGCGTCCTCACTCTAAATGCCTCCAGAACACGACAAATGACAACTGCATCCTCCCCCCAGTCCATGCTCCCGGCCCGTCTGGGGCTGGCTGACTCGCAGAGGTCACTGAAGGTTGCAGCTCAGCACAGACGGGTGGATCGATGCTTCAGTGAGGCACGTCTGCCTGCAGCAGCAGGGCCGGTGGGATCCGCGCTCAGGGCCTGAGGCTGTGATGGGCAGCGCGGGGAGCCCACGTTGCCCCCCAGCCATTGCTGCTCCTCCTGCGTGTGGCTGGGCAGCACTGGGAGGGGATGAACAGAGAAGCCCCCTCAGCTCAGCTCTGGGCCCAGGCTGTGCACAAGACCAGAGCTGCGAGCCCAAGAGGTTAGGAAAGTCTGGGTGTTTGGAGCAAGAGAAGCCAGTCCCACCCCCTCCCGCCGTGAGCCTGGGGGGCGAACGGCAGGGCTGTGGTTAGACAGCGTCACGAGGGCATTCGGCCAGAGCCCAGCTCCCAGACGCCTCATGCTCCACAGGCACCCTTGGTGGTTCTGCGTCCTGGGTCTCACTGCTGGCTTAGGCTCCATTTGGACCCACCCAGGAGCCGGGGTTTGCTCAGCCCTCTGCGATGCTCCTGCGGTCGGGAGATTCCTCAACCCGGACGACCTGCCGCAGGGTCACAAGAAAGTGCCCAGGGGATGCGAGACCGCTCCCAAGGCCGTTTGGCTCCCCGCCCCCTGCCCCAGCTGCTTGCCTTGTGTCCTTGGGAGCCTGCCCAAGAGCTGTGCAACCTGCCGTCCTGACCTCTGCCTTGCTCCCCAGAACCTCTGTTCCCCCCCGCCCCACCCGCCGCAGGAATGCAGCCAGGTCTGGGGAGCAGAGCCAGGCGAGGGCTCCCTGGTGGCTTCTTTCTTCCCAAGCATTTAATCCCATGTGGGCCAGGCCCTGCCCCTCCACCCTTTCTGCCCAGGACCCTGCTTATTACGGATAGGGCTCATTACTTTGTCAGTGGCTGGAGTGGTGCCCAGCGGGTGCTGGGGGCAAGGCAGATAGAGGGAGGGGTGTTGGAGGGTACCTAGATGGGGGATGGATCAGTGGGCAGGCCCATTTGGGCCCTTGGCCCCCCTGCATTAGACAAAGCACTGCTATTAGATGGCTCCTAAACCTAAACAAATCCCACTGACACCACAGCTCACAAGCCTGCCTCACGAACGTACTGTTCTGCCCCAGCCTGTCCTCGTCCTCTTCCCTGCCCCTCCCCTGCTGGACTCTGGGGCTTCCCTGCCCCATAGCAAACAGAACTGACCCTCAGACTTGGCCCAAGACACAGAGGCCTTCTCTGGGCACGTGAGCGTCTGGCTCAGGCGTGGTGTCCTGGTGGACCGCATGGTGCACCTGCCACGGCAGATCCAGGGGTGGCCACAGGCAGCACACACATCCCTGCTCAGGTTCTGGGTCGAAGGTTCAGAGGCTGGGAAGTGCCAGTGAGCGCGACGCAGCCCAGGGAAGAGACGGAGCCGGGCAAGGGGTCCAGCGCAACCATTGCAGCCCAGGGCCTGCAAGACATGGGCATTCTGCCCTCTTGGCTCCATGGGGCCAGTCCTGCCAGGGTGCTTCCGTCAGCACCCTCCCAGCTCTCTCCCGCCAGCCCTGGCAGTGTCCTGGCACCATCTGCCCTCTGCTCACCGCGGCCCCAGACGTGCCCTCTCCCCACTGCTGGCATTAGGCTGAGACAAGGATCGGGAGCGGCTAGACCTTTCCACACACCCACCCCCCGACCCGCCCTGTGCTGGTTTTCTTTCATCCCGTTGCGTGCTGCAGTCACGGGGCTCAGCACATCTCTCCGCACCCTCTGCCTTTGCTTCATGGTTGGGATCCATGTGTGCAAGCCCGGGGCTCAGGCTGCTGCCTCCAGCGTTTGGTCCCAGGGTTGGCCATCATGGCACAATAAGTCGGGGGCACCCTCAGCCTCCTGGCAGACTCTAGGTGTCCCCAGCCCAATGAGGACCCGCCGCTGCCCCTGTGTCCGTGGCTCTCGTGAGGGATTCGCAGGCCGGCTGACCGGGGCGCACAGCTGGACTTCTCCAGTGGCTGGCGCCTCACTGCTCCCTTGGCCGTGGCCCCGGGCCCCCGCACGTTCCCACAGCACCAAGGAAACAGGAGCTGGGCCAGGATCCGGCAGGGGAGCGGATGGGAGTGTGGGGGCCATGGGGGCGATGGGCCAGGGCCAGGAAACCTTCCTGCCGCTTTTCCTAAGCTGCATCGTTTCTGTCCCAGTGACAGCTTGGAAAGGAGCTGGAGAAGGGGCAGGCACAGAGAGGTGCCGGGGGAGGGGACAGCAGGCTTTGATGGAGCCTGTTTGAGAGCACAGGCCTCCGGGATGGCTTCCCTGTCGTACACCGGCCCCTGACTTCTTAGCTTGCCTTTCATGCTGGCGGGAGGTGCATGGCTGGGAGATTGCTTAGCCCAGAACTGGCTGGCAGGCTGCAGCCCTGGTGTGGGGGAAAGGGCCCCTGCAGGGAGCGTCCGGCCGTCGTTGGCCACCCTGGGGAGACACCAGGGATTCAGAAGCAGAAGAGGCCACGAGGGGCAGGTGGCCATGGTTATCCTGCCATCAGCCACGAGTAGCAGTTCCTGCTCGGCTGCGAGCAAAAGGTCCATGGAAGCCACTGAGGGTAGGGGCCGGAAAAGAATCTCCTGTTCTCTGGCATCTCAGCCCCTGCCAGCAGGGCCCTCTGCAGTGCTTTCTGCCTGATCAACATCAGGCTCCAGCAAATCGGATTCTCTCCCTCCCGGCCATGCCAGAGCGTGCAGCTGCTCCGCCACTTGATACTGAGGAACACCCTTAGCTTCACTTGCTGATCTCTGCTCAGGGCAGTGGGGTCTAATGGTTGGAGCAGGGGGGAAACTGAGACAGGACTCCTGGGTTCTATTCCCAGCTCCATGCAAGGAGTGTGGTCTAGTGGGTTAGAGCAGCAGGACTCCTGGGTTCTATTCCTGTCTTGCGGAGGCAGTGGTGTCCCGTGGTTAGAGCTGGGGTCCTGGGAGTCAGGATTTTTTTTATTGTATTCTTGGCTTTTCCACTGTTATTCTGTCACTGGGCAAGTCTCTTCCCAGCTCTGTTTGTCCCCCGTCCGTCAGATGGAGACAGTTCCCAGGCTGGGGGGAGGTGAATTCATTGTTTGTAAAGTGCTTTGAGGTTCTTGGCAAAGTGTAATTCCTGCTGCTCTTCTCCCTCCAGCCTGCCCCCGCTCTGCCCTGGGGCGAGGCCCGAAAGTGAAGGACAGGAGAGAGATGGAGGGGGAGCATGTTAGTTGTCTCTGAGCTGTGCCCTAGCCACTCGTCGCTGCCCAGAGTGTGTTTGGGGAAGTCTTTGGCACACTAGAGTCCTACCCCCCGAAGAGGACCCGGCCTCAGCCTTCAGCATGAGCCCTGCTGCTGGGGCCGGGCACAGTGAATTAAATCTGCTGTCCGCCTTGCCGCATTTACCCTCCCCCCCAGCCACTCTCACTTGGCTGCAGGAATTAGTCCTGCAATGTGGCCCTATTTACTCTGGCTAAAGTCTCTGTTTATTCTTGACAGTCCGAACTGCACCTGACCTGGGATTTCAGCATTTGGAAAACTGACCCCTTCTTCCCTCTGTGGAGTGACATGTCAAACGGGAAAGGCCCTGGCTCTGCTCCATGGCATCTCAGCCCCTGCCCCGCACCGACAGGAATATCTCCAAGTGCTATGTTAGATCGGGGACATGTCTGCAAAGTCCTGCCCCAGGGCAGGTGGCAGAATGGGAGCGAGAGTCAAACGATCTCCCGAGAGAGAAAACAGCCCGAGAAAACTACAGTCCCCCATTTCCAAGCCTCCTAGCTCCACAGACCTGGGGTGGGATTAACACCAAGCAGCAGCTCGTGGGCTCAGCTGAGGTAGTGAGCTGAGCACAGCCCAGAGCAGCAGGAAGTAAAGGGGAGGCCGTTGGTGCCGCTCCAGCACTTTGTGGGGTGCAGAACAGAGCTCAGTGCATGGGCACAAGTGACGGCCCCCTCTCCCCCACAGTCAGTGCCCTGCCATGGCTGGCGTCCAGGTTCCCACATTACACCGAAGGTTTCCTAGAGAGGGGACGGGGCAGGAAGGGTTCTCGGCTCACTGGTGTCAGTGCAGATGGGCCCATGGCTCGCCTTGGCATGACTCTGTGGCCCCAAGGCTCTTCCGCTGCTGGAGAAAGGAGAACAAGTTCAGAAGTAACCCCTCCCCAGGCTGAGCGGGCTGCTGTGGGGCAGCCCTGGGGACCCTGCGTGGACATGTCCACACTGCAAATAAAAGGCGTGAGTATGACCCAGGGGAGCTAACTCAGTTAAAATGGCAGTGAAGACACACAGCAATTCAGCTTTCAGCTCGGGTCAGCTGCTGGAGCTGCTCTAATTAATTCCAGCAGCTGACTCGAGTTGCCGTGTTTTCACTGCTGTTTTACCCTGAGCTAGCGCCTGGAGTTATAAACACACCTTTATGTGCAGTGTGGACAGGTCTGTTTCTCAAAGCGCCTGCAGCTCCCATTCTCAGGCCGGTGAGATGAGATGCGGCAACAGCCGCACACAGGGAGTGCTGGGAAATATGCTGTTCCAGACCAACCCGTGCGAGTCCAGGGGCTCGTGCCAGCTCCATTCCTCGACAGTGGCTCACGCCATCCTGCCTTGCCAGCACAGTGTTTCTGCAGATAGCACCAGGCCAGACGGGAGCCATCAGTCTGTCTGCCTGGCATTCTTCAATACCCTCCGCTGGAGGTGTCTGGAAAAAGGCTGCACTTTGCTGTGGCCCTGAGGCCCAGCCTGGCAGCATGAGCAGGAGCTGGGCTGTGATGGAAGATCAGGAGGGGTCTGCCTGGGGTGTGGTGCTGCTTCCAGGGGCCAGATGGCACAGACCCCCTCTGCTCCCTGCCAGCTCTTTCACATTTGACGCAGCAATATTAGCTGTGTGAAAGGCTACTGTGCAGTGTCAGTGAGAGGGGAGGGCCTGGCAGGCTAGGGAAGTTAGTGCAGTGCTGACACATGGGCTGTGCTTCAGACCCAAGCACTGTCCCATCCCCTCCGAAGCCTTTTATGTTTATTGAAAGTGCATTTTGTGTGGTGACTCCAGGCTCCAGTTTAGCAGAGTGAACATTACCTCTGCCGCTTGTTTCAGAGCCTCTGGGAACACATGAAGAGCAGGAAAGTCATGCAGAGTCGCAGGAACAACTTCTAGTGGCTTTGATCAATTTTATTAACGTTACCAGTAACGTTATGAATATCACAGCATATATATATCCTAACTATCTCTATGCACCGATTATAGCTAGAGTCACACTCACAAACTCCTAGGCAGTCTTAGAGGCTGTTAGGTCACTCATTGACGCACAACCTGTATCCTGTGGTTAAGGCACGTGTTAGAAAACAACACATCTCTAGAGCATTCTGTGGTCTAAAATTAATCTTAAATGAATTTTTCACACTACCGCTCCTTGGCATGTCTTTTCCAGGTTATCCTCAGTCACTTCTGTTGAGTGTTTCTTATCTATAGGGCCTAATGTGGCTAAGTTAAAATCTTACATGCCTCACTCAGTCTGTGGGCCTTGCATTTCAGCCCTCCTCACTTAGATACCTCATACGAACAAACTAAAGTAATTGGCTACACTTGTGCCCCAGCCTGGCTGCTGGCCTGTGGGAAGGACCTGTCCCTCTGCACTAAGTAGTAGATAGCACAGTGTGAAAATATGACAGGGCTGGATTTTGCCCAGAGCCTAGACTCCACCCTGGCATTGTGACTGGAAGCATCCTGGACAGTGCCCCTGCCAGAGGATGTGTTCATCTGATGGGGGAGGAGAGTTGGCCACAGCCAGGCGAAGACCCACGCTGCGAGTTGGAGAGGGGCTGTTGGGCCCCTCTGCTCTGGCAATCCCATGGGGTTTGGTTTGTCTTGTGATATTTTGTTTTTTCAAGGGACATAAGGAAATCCAGAGGCACGTAGGAAAAGCTAAACAAAGCCATTAGCTGACTGTATCCTGCATCTCTGCTGGCTTGTGCTCATCTGGTCAGAGCTCGCCAGCTGAGCCGCGGCTAGCCAGGCCAAGCGGAGGAGAGCTCCACAGAGCAGCCGGGTGCTGCAGGGAGTGGTGTTGGTGCATCAGCTGGGGACACCGTCCCTTTGATGCAATGCCCCAGCGCGATGCTGAGCCAATGCACTGCTGGAGATGCTGCCTTTCACGAGTTGTAAACCTGACGCCCTGACAGCACTTGGCCATTAAAAAACCCAGGGCATCTTCGTGTGACCCCTGGTGTTGTGCCGCATTCCAGTGTAGCTAATTAAATTCCACCTGTGCTACCTGCGGGATGCAATGTTCTAAACCCCTAGAGCTGCCTTGTCCTACCCCAGAGGGGGCTGCATTTTAGTGGTGGGTAAAGTGAGCCTTTACCTGCTTCCCAGAGTGGTTAGGATTAAAGGGCTGTGGTTGGCGTGGAAACCCCGTTTTGCTCTGACTGTTTGCACCGGCTGGAGTTACCAGTAGTTCCCGGAGGACTGGGCAGGGGCGTGAGCGGGAAGTCATTTCTCTTTCCCGTCAGTCTGTTCAGAGTCCCTGTCGCTGTCTGGCTGATGCGTAACAGCACTTCCTGTCTCAAGCACTGGTGGTGTGGCTGGATGCACAGCTCCGGGAGAGCTCCCCTGCATGCTCTGCTCTCGCCCTTGCGCTGCCCAGTTACACACCAGCGCAGCTGCTGCACTTACCCCTTCTGGGGGCTGTCCTGGCACTGGCACCTACTTCACATGGCAGGGCCCGGCGGAGGGCAGTGTCTCTCTGGGGCAGCAGGGGCTGGGAGGAGCTGCTGCTGGGGCTGTGAAGAGCCAGCAGGTGTGTGCAAGGCTGGGCCGTCTTGCCCTTGGGCCCCGTATTTACCTGTTGTAGGTACTGATACAGCACCCATCGCATCGGTGGCTTGGTAACAGGGAGGCCTGCCTCATACCCAGCTGGGAAGGGGCCAGGTGTTCTGTAAAGGGCTGAGGACGCCCAGCCACTCAGCCCTTAAAGGGAGCAGGGCTCCTGCTGGAATAGCCCCGAAGGTAACAGAAATGCCTGGGAGCCCAAGGCCGTGGTGGGCAAAGGAGCTGCTTTGCCTGGTGGTTTTGTCTAACAAATGGCTCAGAGCCCTGTGGCCAGGGCTGAAGGTCTGCGTGTGTGGCAGCGTATCCTGCCAGGACTAGCTTGCTAGCTGCTCGCATGGTGGCGAATGTGGACAGGGGATCAGCCCCAGGAACTGAGAGAAACCTGAGGCCAGGCCAGGTAGGTGGTGGTGTTACAGCCTCACGTTCTCTGCGCTGTTTAGTCTTATAATGCTCAGGAGGCAGGGCCAGGCTGCGATCCCCATGGGGCAGATGGGAGCTGAGGCACGGTGAGGTTAAGTGACTTGCCCAGGGTCCCCCCAGGAAGCCTGTGGCACAGCAGGACTTGGAACCAGGTCTCTAAGTCCAGGTTTGGGTGGGGTTCAAGACCCTGCTGTGTGACCTTGGGCCTGTCACTGATTCTGTCTGGGCCTCAGTTCCCCCTTTGCCCCCTGGGGATTAGAGCCCTGCCTGACAGGGGCTTGCTGGTAAATGCCTCACAGATGGGGAGGGTGTTGGACGTGACTAGTGGGGGCTGTATAGCACCACAGCGCGAGACAGTGTCACTAATAAATGGCTTTGCAGCTGAGCCTGTCCATATGCTCTGAGTGAAGGGCCGGGGCAGCTTGTTTCGCCCCATGCTAACCCCAGGGGTGTGAAATCCCGCCTAGTGCCCTCCAGCCCCACGTCCGTGTCCAGACCCGAACCGTGGGTGCTGGCCAGGGGAGGGGTGGGTTCACTGTCACTTTCGCTGCTGAGAGTGGCTAAGGGGCAAGGAGGCTGCGGTGCCTGAAAGCCACGATTTCCTTATCCTTCATCTCTCCAAGAGACCCTGAAACCTCCACTGCTGCCAACACGGTGCAGTGGCCTGGGCGCTTTCCCTCACCCCAGCCGAAGCCTGTGGCAGGTGCCAGTGGAAGCAGACGAGGGCCTGTGCCACGGGCGCCCCGGGCCGTGGGTCAGTGCATCGAGCGCTGCCAGTTCTCTGCTGACTCGCTTCCCCCGTGCTGGGGGAGCCCCTCGGTATTTCCTGCCGCCACGTGGTGCCCCCCTCGTGGTGGTCCCAGCACTGGCCCGGCTGCCCCGCTCTTCCAGGGTGCGCCGTGGGATTTGCGTTAACCCTTCCTCCGCTGCTCCAGGAGTGGCTCCGCCCCGCTCCGCCCCCCGCCCCCCGGGGACACCGAGGTTGCTCCATTGGCCTCCCGCAGCCCGAGGCAGCCGGGCCGGGCCGCGCACGCCGGGCGGGAAGGAGTTAAAGGGAACCTTTGCAGCCAGCGGAGCGTGACATCACGGGGGCTGGCGAGCGCGGCCGGGCCGGCGGCTGCGGGGCAGCGCGGCGCACGGGCGGAACGCCTGGCCGCGGGGCGAGCGGCCAGAGCCGGCCGGGGGCGCGCGTGGGGGGCCGGCCATGGCTGCGGGG
>ML675700.1:13113998-13127884 GCA_007922155.1 Mesoclemmys tuberculata
CAGCAGCTTGGGTCGCAGACCCATCTTCCTGAGCTCCCCCCATGCTGTCACGTTGACCCCCAAGTCCCCCGGACGCCTGGCCCTGCTCCTTCCCTTGGCGCCGAACTCGTGAACCGGGCGGGTGCTACCTCCTGCTGTCGCCATGGCAACACAGCACCGTCCACCCAATATTTGCTCTTTGTGCCTTATGTAAGGAGTTGGCCCCGCAAGCCCCTCTGGCTCTCCCCCTCCAGCCACGCGCGGCTCGCAGGCCGGCTGAGCGCAGCTGTGGGCTGCTGCACGACTGCGGCTGGAGAGGGCTGAGCCAGGGCGGCCAGCAAGAGAGAGACATTCGGGGCTAGAGGCTGCGATAGCTGGGGGGTCAGAGGCCCCTGTGGGCCCAGGCTGTAAATGCTGGGAGCAGAGCAGCTGCAGTGCCTAGAACAGGGGGTACCACATGGGCAGGATGCTGAAAGCCTGGGGCATGCTGGCAGGGCCGCTGGCCGCCAAGCGCCCGCCCCAAGGCCGCCTGCTGCTCTCTCCGCAGACGATGCCTGTCAGAAGCTGGCCATCGAGACCCTGGAAGAGCTGGACTGGTGCTTGGACCAGCTGGAGACTCTGCAGACCAGGCATTCGGTCAGTGAGATGGCCTCCAACAAGGTAAGAGACGCAGCGGCTCCTCCCGGGAACCTGAAATCCCCCTCTGCATCTGACCAGATCCCAAACCCATCCCATTTACCCCTGACAGGAAACAGATGCTGCTCCTATCGCTGAACCCTGGCCCCAGCCATCCTGTGGGCCTCAGCTCGGCAGGGAGTCTGGAGGCTGCTTGCGGGCGCTGATAGCGCCTGCACTCACTGCTGTGTCTTGCAATCCCGAGTGCTTCACGTGTCCTGCAGAGCCTGCGCTCACATGTGGCAGAGCCGATGAGCCAGCTGTGAGGTAGGGTTCTCGGGACCAGGCACTGTGTATGTGCGCTGGGGTCACCCCTCCTCTCCCAGGAATGCAGCCTGCTCTGGGATGGCGCGCACCAGCTGTTGACAGCGCGCAGGGACGGACCACAGCAGATCAGGACGGGAAGTGAAGAACACTATAGCCAGTTGACATGGGCAGATTTAGAAAACTGTTCCCCAGACTGGCGCCGTGGGGCTAACGCTTTACATTGGGCACTTTGCTGATCAGGGCCAACATTTTCAACAGAAGCTGCTGGTTTAGGTGCCTCTGGTTTTGGCTGTGCACTCCGAGACCCTGTTTCGTATGTGCTGCTGCTGGTAGCTGCAGCTCTGGCAGAGTCCCTGGAGGCTGTGGGTGAGAAGCCCCCCTGGAAACCCCAGTGACTCCAGCGGGGCCCTGCTGAGCATAGATGCCTACTGCTCTGTGCCCCATCACCAGCCAGGATGCCGTTGTGCTGGGCGCTGTACAAACACAGACCAGAGAGACAGGCCCCGCCTCACATGACCGTGATGCTAACAGGTGTAAACCAGCGCCAGACTTGGCCTCATTGTCTCTTGCGTTTGGTTCCCACTGTAAGCATGGGGGACGTGTGTAACAGGAGGCAGAGCTGTCGTGTGGCGGGTGCGCTCCCTCTGGGGTGGAGCGCAGGGGGGTCGTGCAAGGGGATGCCTGCTGCCTCAGTGCTGTTGGCCAGCAGGGCGAGCAGTGGGCTCAGCGTGTCCAGCTCTGGGATTCCCGTCCCTGCGAGATAATCTGCATCTGAAGCTCCTAATTTCGTTCCCCAGTCAGGGTTCATTTGTGAGAGGTTCAGGGCTCTTCTCTGAGCGAGGCAAGCCAGGTTGGGTCTGACTAGTTCTTTGCTGCTGGATCAAATTTACCTTTGGCAAGGAAATGGCTCCAGGTCCTCCCGTGGCAGTGAGCCCCGCTCACAGGGCTGGGCATTGTTGAGGGATGCGTGAGGATGTGTTTAGACTCAGGTTATTTCTGGCTCTGGGCTAGGCCCATCTTGCTCTGGGTGCCCATCCTGTCGGGTTCCGTGCACAAGGACTGCCCATGCACACAGCCCACCTCCATCCGCTCACTCTGCAGCCGCCAAAGACTCTTGGCTTTGCATGTGCCTGGAAGCTTCGCAAACCTGGGTTTTGGCCAGCCCAATGGGGGCGAGTTCCAAACCCCAGTGAATGCCCTGCTGGCAGCTCCTGGCCCTTTGTTCAGGGGGATGCAGTTCAAGGCCCTGCCAGTGTCAGCTGTGGTGTCCTGGCATGGGGAGAGAGGTGTCTCTCGGGGAACCGGGTCCCAAACCATCAAGGGCCAGAGATTCAAGCCACCATGCTGGGAGCCAGCACGGCTCCTGCAGAGCTGGTTGAATGACTGCAGCCTTCAGAACTAGCTTCAGCTCCTGGATGGTCCCAGGGCTCTGATACCCCATGACCTCAGCCCTTCACACTCACTCACCAGCATATGTCAGGTGCCCCCTGCTTTGTGCGTCCCTGCCTCCTGGGAGCAGGGGCCACGAAGATAGGCCCATAGTCACTTAGGATGTGCTCAGTCTTCCAGGATGGTGGATGTACAAATATCCAGGCAGACAGGGCGCAGGAGCTCTTAAAGCCTGCCCAGCGTGGGTGAGATGTCTCCACTGTACCCTTCGTGCTGATGCAATGAGAGGTGGGAAACCCAGCTCTCCTCTGGAGGGATCTACCTGTCTCATTGCCTGGGCAGATGCCAAATCCATGAGTGATTTGGTTCCTTGTCCTTCCGCTCTGATCCGAGGGTTTGGAAAATGATGGAAGGCAGCGATGTCCATGTGTTTGGTGCCAAGTTCTTGGGTTAGGTCACCCGCTCCTTCCCTCCTGTTCTGCAGATGTTCCCGCAGCAGCACATGTTGCATGGCCAGATCTGCGCCTCGGCTTCTCTTCCACAGGGTTCTTCTAAGTAACTTGAATTGTCCAGTAGCTCAGGGCTAAATGACCTCAAAGTTACTGAAGCCTGATGGCCCCCCTGGAATCTCTGGTGCCCCCCAAAGGGGTCCTGTCCCCCAGTTTGGGAACCGTTGCCCTAGCTCCTACAAGAGATCTTAGACCAAGATCTTGCCCCAGCATTTTCAAACCATTTAGCTGAGACCCCTTCTGATATGTTCGTGCCCACTGAAAGCTTGTCCTCACAGACTGGGAACCCAGGGGTTCATCTGTGCGCCCTGTGGTTCCAAAGTGCCTTGCGTTACCCCTACAGTGGGCAATGCTGCTGTTTACGCTTCCTGTTCATTTCCTGTCTCCGAGGATGTCACAACCCTTCGTTAGTGGCCAGCTCCAGCTTGTGAGTGGAGGCCCATTGTGATGCTTCATTTACAATGGGACAGACAGAAGGACATTGCTTGGCTGAACAAAACCTGCTTGTCGCCTTTGCTAGTGACCATCCCCTAGACCCAGACCCAACGACCCCAGTGTTCAGTGTATGCACCCAGCCCCTCGCACAGCAGCCGGGCGTGCGTTTCCTAATGACAGTGCTGGCCTGTGTGACACAGGCTTTCCGTAGAGAACCGATGCGATGCTCGGGGGTGAATGAGAATGGAAATACCAGCTCCAGGGGATGCCTGTCGTTCTTAGGCAACCCTCGTGTCCTCTGCTGGCTGACATCAAAAGGTCCCTGTGCTGCACCTGTTTGTGTCCTGGACCTGGGGACACCTTTGGTGTCACCCGCTGTGTCAGAGCCACTGTGTGTTCGCTTTGCAAGGCAGGGTGTAGGGAGCACTCTCTGCTCAGCTGTTCGGGTCTGCCTGTGCATCCAGCCAGCAGTGGGAACAGCCGCCGTGCAGACAGTGCAGCGTGGGCAGAACAAACCCGCTCTGGACCCTGGGTATTTGCTGTGCTGGCTAGACGCAGGTTCTCGGGCAGGCTGGTGCGCACTCAGCTCTTGCTGTGTGGACATGCCCTGCGTCGGTGCAGGAGGGGTGTAGCCATGTTCGTCCCAGGACTTTAGAGACAAGACGGGTGAGGGAGGAGCTCTCACTAAACCAGCTTCCGCTGTCGAAAGCTCATCTCTCTCACCAGCAGCCCAGGGTCCGTCTCGCCCCAGCTGCCTTCTGGCCCCATCTTGTCACCCTGAGCTGCACCCACCTCAGGAACTGGCCCTCTGTCCTGCAACGAGGGGGCTGGGCAGAACAGAGGTGAGAGCTTCGCAGCGCACCCATCCAAGCAGCCCTGGGCGGGTGCTGCAGATGCTGCTGTGGCAACCCAAGGCCTCTCCCCATCCTGGCAGCTGCACCGGCTCGTCTCTGAGGCGCAGGCTGGCTTGCAGCAGAGGAAGGGTTAAGCGTGGCTCCGTCTTCGGGTGCGGTGGCTCTGGCAGCCAATGTGAGCGCAGCGCTGGGTCCTGCCCCTGCGGCTGAGGCTGCTCATTGGGCTGCAGCGTGTTGGGGAGGGGGCTCCCAGCTGCTGGAGTGCCTAGCCCTGTGTACACAGGACAGGACAGGACCTGAGCCAGGAACCTGGCGAGGACAGGGACGCCCCTGCTACCAGCAATGCAGTCGGAGGCCGAGCCTCTGGGCCCCAGCGGTCCTCGCAGCATCCCACGCCTGAGCGTCCGGCCAGACCCGCAGCTCAGATCCTTAGGGCATCTTGTTTTTGGCTAGTCCTCCCCAATCTCTTGCATCCCAAGCCCTGGCCTCCCCTCCCCATCGCTCCCCAAGGGGGAGAGTCAGCATTTCCCAGGGAACGTCTCTGGCTCAGCCGAAGTCTTGCGGCTGAATGGATGGTCCAGCCTTGCTGGAGTGAGCCTGCCGCTGAGATGCCTGACGCAAACCCTTGGCCATCTGCATCTAGGGGCTTTATCCAGGTAAGCAGGCGAAACTCCTCTGAGTTCCCTCCCCGCTGGAACCTGGGGGAGCCACGGTCCTCCCGCTCCACGCTGGCTGCTCACACACCAAGGATACAGCTGCTCCTTTGCATGGTGCAGTCGGTTCTTGCTGGGGCCTGGCTGCATGCACTGCATTTCCCTTCTGCAGGAGAAGAGCCCGTGTCTAGCCTATCACCGATGGCAGCTGTTCGGGGATGGCATGTTGGAGCCCTCCTGGGCCCAGTCCTTACAGCACCAGTTTCCCCTGAGCGTGGAAGGGAGGCAGCTTTTCTGGCCTTCATTTGACAGCCAGAGATTCCTGAAATGCAGCCCTGGTGCCTCTGGCTGTGCACTGAACCGCAGGCTCCCACCTGGGGCTGCAAGCCCCCTGTTTTCCAGTGGGTGTAATGCGCAGAGCCCTGTCCTACCTCCAACCTTTAGCTGCCCTAGTCGTGTTTTGCCTCCTGCCCCAGAACCGGCACCCCCTGGAAATTCTCTCAGGGAGCAGAGCCAGCGCCTGGGCACCACTGAACCTGGGCCATGGCACTGGATCCCGCACTCTCTACTCCTTTCACGACCACTTGGTGCTGCGCAGTGGGATTGGGGCATCGAGAACAATCCCGAGTGAACATGCATTCAGAGCGGTTCCCAGCGCTGCAGCAGCCCTGGGGGTCCACGCTCCCTGTGCCCCACTGCCTGCCTGGAGACCAGGCTGAGGGGGCATGCCAGAGGGACAGATCTCCTGCATGTTTGCTAGGTGCCTGCCGCTCTTGGGTCAGAAGTGTTCACCTGGTCCCTGCTGCCCCTTCTTGGGGCCCATGCTCTGCTGGGAGCAATGGGCCATTGCCACAGGGGCAGCGCTTGTCTGCACGGCCACATGCTGCACACATCCCAGAGAGGGTCGAGCAGCCCCTCTGGCCTGGGGAAGTGTCTGAGAGCAGCTTGTCATCAGAGCAGTTCACTTCAGCTGCGCTTGCTGGGACAGTCCCCAAGAATGAGTGTGGAAAGGGGCATGAGCCCAGATGCAACAAGTTCGTGTGCAGCCCAGGTCACGTCTGCAGGCTGCCCCAGTCCAGTCTGCAGCCCGAGTTTCTGTTCACACTCTGGTGCCATGCTGCAGCGTAAGCTCTGGGGTCGTGCACATGGGAAGGCACATGTCATTAGGAACACGGTATGAATACATGTGAGACCTCCCAGGGCCAGATTCTGTAACCACTCCCTGGGAGCTGAATTTCTGTTACCAGCCCCCGAGCCTGTTTGGTCCTTCCACTCCACAACCTCACCGGAGCCATGGCAGGGCCCTGGTGATTCCTCCATCAGGTCTCCTGTTTCTAACAGGCACCTTGGCTTGTCTTTGCAGTTTAAGAGGATGCTGAATAGAGAACTGACACACCTATCCGAAACCAGCCGCTCTGGCAACCAGGTGTCAGAGTACATCTCCAGCACGTTCCTGGGTGAGTAGCGGGGCCCCGGCCATGCACAATGGCACATTCCCGTAGGCAGTGGGGTGTCTGGGCCAGTCAGGAGGCAGGGTGGTGGCGGGAGCAGAGTTCCCCGAGATTGTTTCTGATGCTGCACTGGCCTCCTGCCACCCCCATCACCGCAGCGTCTCCCTGGTGTGTGCTAAGCAAAGGGACCAGCCGCTGTCACTTGCAGAAGCCCCGTTGTCGGGGGCTGTCAGAATTAGAGTGGGCAGAAAATGTAGAGGTGAATTGGTGTGTGTGGGAAAAGAGTCCTGCCCTGGTGGGGGGGGGGGCCGCAACAGTGGGTTTGGGGTCTGCCCCAGTGCCCACCTGGTCCCCTCTCCCGTCCATTCCAAAGGCAGCTGCCGTGCTCCACTTCCTTGTCTCTTGCGCTGACCCCTCCACACTTGGAGTCTGTCCCCGAGCTCCGTCTTCATCCCATCAGGCTCATGTTCTGCCCCCCACCTAAGCCTGTCCCAGCTCCGGTCCCCCCTGCACACCTGTTCTGGTATCACACCCAGTCACCCCTTGGCTCTGCCAGCACAGCTGCCTCAACCCCAGCTCCTCTGCTTTGCCCACCAGCCTCCCTCACGCTGCCCTGTCAGCCGGGAACCCTTCTGTGGCTAGCCCCATGTCCATTCCCCTCTCCCTCCCCCAGTGGACCCAGGGTGGCTGTAGGAAGTACCTGGCTGGCCACAGCTTGGGAGGGGCCAGTGAGGCCGGCTGGCATTTTAGACCAAAAACCAGCCCCTCTGGAATGAATCCGAACCACTGAACTTTGCCCATTCCTAGCGTCAGCGCCCGTGTCCCTCAGCGCTCACCCAGCCTCCCTGCCAGCTGCATTCATCAGCCTGCCTGTCACGTTTTGTTTCTGATTCACTTCTGTGTGAGCCCTTTGGGGCAGGGCCGGTGTTTACCCGGTGCTTGCAAAGCCCCCAGCACGCAGCTCTAACAAAGGGAGCATTAGGTGCCTACCTGGCAGCAGGAACAGGAGAGGCACCGCAGAGACTGTGCCTGTTAAAAACAATTGTGACAAAACCCTGCGCCACCCCCCGCCAGCATGGCAGGGCACTTTGCCAGTCAGAATGAATGCAACCTCCCACCCCCAGCCCTGGGCTGCGGCAGCGGCTCCACTTTACAGGTGGGGAAACAGAGGCACAGAGCAGGTCAGGGGCTCTGAGCAGAAACCAGCTCTCCCAGTTGCATTCCTTCACCCTGGCATCATGTCGGCCGTCACACAAAGCGGGTGCTGGGGACGCGCTGCTTGCAGCGGAGCAGAGTCGTCTGGGAACACAAAGGATCGCTTTGAGGAGCCCGGCTTTGCTGTAGCTCAGTGCTGCCAAGTGGTGATCGTTTCACAAAGAGACGTGCACGTGCACGGGGGGAGGGGTTGGTCTTTGAAACATCAGTTTCACTGGGAAGCACCAACATTCCTCAACACATTGTCTCCCGTTGCCATGGCAGCGATAATATTATTAGACCCAACTTGCGTCAATTCTCTGTGTCTCAGTCATGGCGGAGGGAGGGTCAGGCCCGAGCAGCGCGAGCCCATGGGGCTCAGTGGAAAATACACGGGGGTTTTTCCAGCATTTTAGCTCCGTAGGAAACAGAGCAGCCAGTGCTGCAGCAAGCCAGGAAACTCAGCCCCGTGCTCTCAGGTGCTGAGCGAGGGCACTGGGGCCGCCGTGCGGCGCTTTGACGGGCTCCTGGCACGGAGCCTGGCACGGTGGGTAAAGCACCGTTCTGGGCAGGAGGTGGCTTTTAGTTTTTAAATCCCCTCTGTATCTTTGTGGCCACCACCCGCCACTGAGGGCGCAGGGTCTGGGGCTCTCACTCGGCTTGGCAGTGGCTGACCCAAGCCAGTAAACCCCGGCGGGAAAGCTGCAGGTTTCATGCTCTCGGGAACATCACCCAAGCTGTCTGCAAAGGGGCTGTGAGGTGAGGGTCACTCCCGGGTGCTCTCACCCGCCCAGGGCCTGCTGGCTCCAGGGGTGCCGTGCTCCACCCTCTTGGCTCCCCAGCTGCTCAAGGAAGCAGGACAGGGTGCAGGTACTGGGACAGTCACAAGGGCCAGACCCCGGGAGTGTCCTCAGCTCCCATAGGGAGGGACCAGGTGGGGTAGGGACGTGCCCGACTTTCCAACCATCTTCTGCATTTTCTCTCCCCCAGACAAACAGCATGAGGTGGAAATTCCCTCCCCAACTCCCAAGGAGAAGGACACGGAGAAGAATAATTGCCCCATGGCTCAGATCAGCGGCGTGAAGAAGCTGATGCACAGCTCCAGCTTCACCAGCTTCAGCATCCCTCGCTTTGGGGTCAAGACGGACCAGGAAGGGCTCCTGGCAAAGGTGAGCAGGGCCCTGAGCTCACATGCTGAGTGAGGGGAAGGAATGGGCCACCCCATGGCCCGTGTCCCTCTCGGCCCCATGTCCACCTGGCCGCAACCCTCCCGGCCTTGCTGCAGCGCGTCTGCCATGCACCCCAGCCCCCCTGCAGCACAAGTGTGGACTGTACCCCTTGCCCCACGTGCCTGCGTGTGCCGGCCACACCCCTGCTGACTCGCTGCCGTGTCTCTCCCAGGAACTAGAAGATACGAACAAATGGGGTCTTGACATGTTTAAAATCTCAGCGTATTCTGGCAGCCGCCCCCTCACAGTCATCATGTACAGCATCTTCCAGGTGAGTGAGCCCCAGGGCGGCTCCCAGTGGGCGCAGCACGGGGCCGGGGGCAGGGC
This sequence comes from Mesoclemmys tuberculata, assembly GCA_007922155.1. Lineage (NCBI taxonomy): Eukaryota > Metazoa > Chordata > Testudines > Chelidae > Mesoclemmys > Mesoclemmys tuberculata. Next base: position 13,122,961 of record ML675700.1, read on the forward strand.
ATGAGCAATGGAGCTGGTCGAGCACAGTGCTGGGGGCAGAGTGGGGCCAGGAGCAGTGTGGGGGTTGGGTGGGGGAGCAGCACAGAGCCGCTCACTCTAACCTGGGCCCCAGCACAGTGGTTGGCCTCGCCTCTCCCCAGCGTGTCCTTGTCAGCAGGGCCCTACCGGACACCTTCGTCTGGCTGGTGGGCGAGGGGATGGGGTGTCCCCCTCACCCTGATCCTGCTAACTTGCCCTCCCAGGCCCCCCTGGGCTCAGCAAGGCCCAAACTGCGGCAGTGCTGAGGGAGGCGTGTGGACGGAAGGGGAGGGTTTACAGGAGCAGCTGGGCAGCGGGCTCCCCCCATTCCCATCCTGCCCTTCCCGGGCTGGGCTGAGCTCATGCAGCACGTTGGCCCTGGGAGGACGTGGCCTCTCCCTGGGGCTGGGCTCTGTCCCCGCCCCGCAGCCAGGCCCTGACGCCGGCTCGTACTGAGGCCACATGGGGTAGTGGGGAGGTTAGCACCCCAGAGCCTGCACTGAGCCAGTCCTGCCTGCCTGCCCCACAGGAACGGGACCTGCTGAAGACCTTCCGCATCCCGGCCGACACCTTCATCACCTACATGATGACCCTGGAGGACCATTACCACACCGACGTGGCCTACCACAACAACATCCACGCTGCAGACGTGGTCCAGTCCACGCACGTGCTGCTGTCCACGCCGGCACTGGAGGTGAGGGGAGATGAGGGGCTGGCTCCAGACTGGGTGGCTGGTGGAGGGGAAGCAAAATGGTCCATTGGCTGCAAAGACTGTGCAGCCATGTCCATCTGTGCAGCCTGGTGCTAGGTCTGCACCATGTCACAAGCCACCTGTCCCCCAGGCCTCCGGGGAGGTTTGTCCGTCCGTAGCTGAAGAGGCACCTTGGCAGCCCAGTTCCATGGTGTTTGGTGGTCCCAGAAGGCAGATCTCATAGACTGGGTGGGGCACGTGGCAGAAGGGAAGGAGGGACATGGTGGCAGCAGTAGGAGTTACACGTCCTCCTCCCCGATGTTGTCTAGGGGATGCCTGGTCTCCCCACAGTCCCATGCTGGCCTCTGATGGGTTTAATGTGTGGGGAATACCCGGGGCTTTCCTGCCCCAGACATGCAGGCAGCCCGGGCCACAGGTGCCTCCAGCCACAATTAACCAAATCTGAGAGGATTGCTCCCAGTGGGCTGGGGACATCTGCCCCTCTGGCTCACGCGGGTGCAAAGCCACATGAGCGGTGTGTGGCACCGGCCTCAGTGCTTCCCCCTCGTGTCCACTGTCCTGCAGAGAGCCTCTTTCCTCTGGAACCAGAAATGTCCCCTTCCCTTCACGCGGCCTCCCTCTCTCCCACTTCCAGGCTGTGTTCACGGACCTGGAGGTCATGGCTGCCATTTTTGCCAGCGCTATCCATGACGTTGACCACCCCGGCGTGTCAAACCAGTTCCTGATCAACACTAGTGAGTTTCTATCCCCCAGGACCCTGCCGGGACAATCCTTTCCCAGGCCAGTCCCCGGAGGTGCACATGTCGAACAGCTGGCTGCCCTGGGGCTGCTGCATGGCCCAGCAGCATTCACAGGGTTAATTCCACTGCCAACCTCCTGTGAGTGACTCCGGGGCCCTACCCCAGAGCAGAGATGTGGTGTGGGACCCTGTGCCATGCGGCCCCTCTCCAGGAGCCCACAATCCCCAGGTGGAGCAATAGGCACCGGAAACCTGCGTGAGGTGCAGACATGCTATCCATTGCCAAGGCAGGCAGTGCCCCCTGACGGGCTTCTGCACATGGGGCCGGCGTGGCTCCGAGTATCACAGAGCCATTCACATGAGGTGCCACCAGACCTGGCTCCTTTGGTACTCAGGCAGGTGGTGGGAACGATTTTCCAGCGCAGGCCCCTCTGCTGCAGGACTTGCACCGAGAGCTGCCCCCAGCCTGCAGGAGCCTGCGTCCGCCTCTTGTGCTAACGCCGCTTGTCTCTCCAGACTCGGAGCTGGCTCTGATGTACAACGATGCCTCCGTCCTGGAGAATCACCACTTGGCCGTGGGCTTCAAGCTACTCCAGGAGGAAAACTGCGACATCTTCCAGCACCTCAGCAAGAAGCAGCGTCAGTCGCTCCGCAAGATGGCCATCGACATGGTGAGGGGCTGGAGCTGCATCACGTGCTGGCCGAGCCCAGTGCCTGCCTGCGTGAGATGCAGGATCTGATCTGAGCTCCATGGGCGTAGGGCCAAGCTGCTCCCTACAAATGCCCCCCACACAACTGGTGTGAGAGCAATGGCTAACGCGAGGGTGGGGCAGGTAGAGACCAGCCCCAAACACCTGGCCTAGCTGTAATGAGTTTCCCTTTGGCAGATAGGACTCCTGTCTGCCTGCGTTACACGCCCGGTGTGGCACTGTTAGAGTCAGGGCCCAATGCAGCTGGTTTCAGATGCTGCTGTCGCACACGCACGTTCCTGCACACGCCCGCTGCCCTCTCACATACGGGCTTGGCAGAGTCCGGGGCAGAACGATCAGCCTTTTCCGTGGTGCTTTCATCAGAATCAGGCTGAGATTTCCAGAGGCCCACGAGATCTGGCCCGTTCCCATCACGCCGAACAGGCACCGAGAGCTCTGGGCTGGCTCATCTCAGTTTCCATCCTTGGCCTTGCCTCCTTCTCTTGCTGGGACATGGAGTGGGAGGGTCACAGCCACCCCCACCCCAGCCAGGCATCAGCGATCGGAGGCAGGAGAGGCCTGCGTTCTGTTCCAGGGTCCTGCTCCACACGGTGCTGGGGAGCAGCGGGTGCAGGCTGCCGGGTTTGCTGACCGTGGTGCTGCGCTGCTCAGCTGGACGCAAGCTAAGCTGCATGCCCTCCCCTCCATGCAGGTGCTGGCGACAGACATGTCCAAACACATGAACTTGCTGGCGGATCTGAAGACGATGGTGGAGACCAAGAAGGTGACCAGCTTGGGAGTCCTGCTGCTAGATAACTACTCGGACCGAATCCAGGTGAGAGCGAGGGGCTCTGGGACCCTGACGCCATGGCCCGGGGCAGCCTAGCACCACCTGGCAGCAGGTCCAGTCATACCCAGCCCTTCCTGCTTGTTGCTTCAGGGCCCGGCCAGGTTGTCTTCCGTAGGTTTGCACCTGGTGCTTTGGTCGCCAAGCTGCATCGGACCCTGCTGGGGAGGCTGTGGTGACGCTCCTCTGCCGAGACTTTCCTCGCTGCTGCCGCACGTGCCCTTCTGAGCCCGAGACTGACCCCAACCACGTCTCGGCCCCAGTCTCATAGACTCATAGACTCATAGGTCAGAAGGGACCAATATGATCATCTAGTCTGACCTCCCGCACAAGGCAGGCCACAAAACCCTACCCATACACATTTATAACAACCCCGAACCCATGACTGAGTTAATGAAATCCTCAAAAGTGAGATTTGAAGACCTCAAACTGCAGGGAATCCACCAGCAAGCGACTCATGCCCCATGCTGCAGAGGAAGGCGAAAAACCTCCGTGGCCCCTGCCAATCCGCCCCGGAGGAAAATTCCTTCCCGACCCCAAATATGGCGATCAGCTAAACCCTGAGCATGAGGGCAAGACTCACCAGCCAGCACCCAAAAAAGATTTCTCTGCAGTAACTCAGTTCCCATCCCATCCAGCATTCCCACAGACCATTGAGCAGACTTATCTGCCGACAATCCAAAATCAGTTGCTCAAATTAAACTATCCCATCATAACATCCCCTCCATATACTTATCAAGCTTAGTCTTAAAGCCAGATAAGTCATTTGCCCCCACTACTTCCCTCGGAAGGCTATTCCAGAACTTCACTCCCCTAATGGTTAGAAACCTTCGTCTAATTTCTAGTCTAAATTTCCTAATAATCAATTTGTACCCATTCGTCCTCGTGCCTATAATAGTACTAAACTTAAATAATTCCTCTCCCTCCCTAACGTTAATCCCCCTGATATATTTATATAGAGCAAGCATATCCCCCCGGAGCCTTCTTTTGGCCAGGCTAAACAAGCCAAGCTCTTTGAGTCTCCTTTCATAAGGCAGATTTTCCATTCCTCGGATCATCCTAGTAGCCCGTCTCTGAACCTGTTCCAGTTTGAATTCATCCTTCTTAAACATGGGACACCAGAACTGCACACAATATTCCAGGTGGGGTCTCACCAGCGCCGTATATAACGGCACTAACACCTCCTTCTCCTTGCTGGAAATACCTCGCCTGATGCATCCTAAAACCGCATTTGCTTTTTTAACAGCCATATCACATTGGCGGCTCATAGTCATCCTGTTATCAACCAATACCCCAAGGTCCTTCTCCTCCTCCGTCGTTTCCAACTGATGCATCCCCAACGTATATGTAAAATTCTTATTATTAATCCCTAAGTGCATGACCTTGCACTTTTCACTATTATATTTCATCTGATTACTATTGCTCCAGTGTACAAGGTAGTCCAGATCTTCCTGAATAGCATCCCGGTCCTTCTCCGTGTTAGCAATACCCCCCAGCTTCGTATCATCCACAAATTTTATTAACACATTCTCGCTCTTTGTGTCAAGATCAGTTATAAAAAGGTTAAATAAGGTCGGTCCAAGAACCGATCCTTGAGGGACTCCGCTAGTAACCTCCTTCCAGCCTGACAGTTCACCCTTCAGCACGACACGCTGTAGTCTCCCTTTTAACCAGTTCCTTATCCACCTTACAACTTTCACATTCATCCCCATCTTTTCCAATTTAACTAACAGTTCCCCATGCGGAACCGTGTCAAACGCCTTACAGTCCCTTGCTCCCTCTTCAACTGCAGCAGAACTGCAGCCCCAGACGCTCCCCCAGTGCAGGACGTCCACAGCCTGGCTCTAGGCTGGGCCGCTCAGGTGGTGCAGGGGGGTACTGGATTAATGCCCAGCTCCAGTGACCCGCCCCCTGAGCCT
>ML675700.1:13127894-13143672 GCA_007922155.1 Mesoclemmys tuberculata
GGGGTACTGGATTAATGCCCAGCTCCAGTGACCCGCCCCCTGAGCCTCGGGCACCTGGGCAGATGCTTGATGCGGGTATCGGACCGGTCCCAGCCCAGCGCTGCCCCTAATGACAGGCCGTGGGAGCGGGGCTGGCCAGGCAGTGGCGAGGTGGAAAGGCTGGTTGCAGAGCCGTGCCTGTCCCTGCCCGCAGGTCCTGCAGAACATGGTGCACTGCGCCGACCTCAGCAATCCCACCAAGCCCCTGGAGCTCTACCGCCAGTGGATCGACCGCATCATGGTGGAGTTCTTCCACCAGGGCGACCGGGAGCGGGAGAAGGGCATGGAGATCAGCCCCATGTGCGACAAGCACAGCGCCTCTGTGGAGAAGTCCCAGGTGTGTCTGGGGCTGGGGCTGGGGCTGGAGTGGGTCTGCGCTTGGAGGGCCACCCCCCCAATCAGGGCTCAGCTCTGGGCCGGTCTCGTCCTGCCCCAAGGGCCTGCTGAAGAAAGGCGCACTGGAATCTAGCACAGGGTGGAGGGGCCAGCAAGGCACTGTGGAGCCCTGGGCGAGGGAGGGATGTGCCCCAGGGAGGAGTCTGATCTGGGGAACTCTGCAGCCACCACAGCCCGGGGACCGGTCACCGATCTGAGGGCTTGTGAGCCAACCCCTCTGCTGCCACGCCACTGAGTCCATGCAGCTGCGCCCGCTGCACCAGCAGCAAAGGGCGGGACCCTTCCGGGCCCTGTCCACCCAGCGCATTTGCTCCACAGCAGCGGCCATGCTCCTGGTGGGGAGAGGCCGTCTGGCCGCGACTCTCCAGTGGTGATAGCAGGTGAAAGCAGGGAGGAGCTGGCACCCCTCCAGGTCCTGTGGAGTCGCTCAGGGGCCTTCCCGTTAGCAGCCTCCGGACGGCAGCGGAGCCCTGTCCCTGGGGCTAATGGAGACGCTGGCCCTGACTGCAGGAGTCCCCGGGGTGGGGATGCTGCCCCCTTGGGGATGTGCCCAGCCTGCCCCATAACCCCCAGCTCTGCTTTTCTCGCAGGTGGGCTTCATCGACTACATCGCTCACCCGCTGTGGGAGACGTGGGCCGACCTGGTGCACCCTGACGCCCAGGAGATCCTGGACACGCTGGAGGACAACCGGGAGTGGTACCAGAGCATGATTCCACACAGCCCCCCACTACCGTCCAAGGAGCAGGACCCCGCGAAGGGCAGCGGGGGGGAGAAGTTCCAGTTCGAGCTGACCCTGGAGGAGGAGGCAGAGTCGGACACAGAGCCAGAGGAGGCTGAAAGCCCGCTGGAGGAGGACAACAGCGGAAGCGACTCCAAGACGCTGGCCACGGACGACTCGGAGTCCGCAGATGCTGAGCACCTGTGCCCGGGCTCAGCTGGCAGGGACTCTCCACCCCCCAGGAACATGCTGATCAAGCAGAAGGAGGCCTTGCACTTTGACAACAGACGGGCGCTGGAGAGGACGCTGTCACAGTCTGGTGTCAGCACCTCTCCGGGGCACCCAGAGCTGGGCCGCAGGGGAAGCCTGGAGGACAGGGAGCTGGGCCTGGACACAGAGGGGAACCTCACATTTCTGCCGCTGGGGACGTAGCGGCTTGGACCCACCGCTTCCGTTGCTCGGGTCTGGGAGCCACACAGAGACCAGTTGCCACAGGGCCGTTAATAAAGAGAGCGTGGGCACGGCGATTTCCACCCTCCTGGCTGCCCTCCCAGCAGCCTGGCTTGGAGCACATGAGCTCTGGGCTCCCCACCCAGCACCCACTGGGGACTGAGATCGGGACCCCCCAGGGGGAGCAGGCAGCAGCGGGCCCAGGCTGGAATTGTCAAGCCAGGTCCCTTGAGTGGAGCTGAGGGCAACCAGGCATCCCCGGCACCTCCTTGAGGATGCTGCACACGCGGCGGGGCCATGGGCTGCCACTGGGCTCGGCTGGGCCACTGCCAAGGGCTGGCGACCACTGCACTGTCCTGTGTGTCTGTGACCTCTCTCTCCCAGGTCTAACTGACTCCTGCGTCCCCCGCGCCCCACAGCAGGGCCCTCCCCACACTGGGATGGGCAGACCCCTGAGCCTCCCCACTGCTGACAGCTAAGCGCCGGGTCCCCCTCCAGGCACATGCCCTTTAGCTCCCAAGTCGGGGAGTTTGTTCCCAGCCTCCCTCAGAGCCTGGCCCTTCCCATCTCACCCTGCCTGGTGCTGGGATGCACTGACTCTCCTCTCTGGGAGGCCAGGCCTTTGTGCCAAAAGCTCCTGCCTTGCCGGCCTGGTTCCCCCCTTTCACCCCCCTCCCCGGGGCTGCCCAGGAGCCACTCTGCTGTCTCCTGGCAGTTACCGGACCCGCAGCTCAGCCCCCACCTGTCCCAGCACTCCCATTGATAGTGCAGGAGGCTGGTTAGACCCCAGAGACCAGCCAGTTCACTCTCCAGGTACCTCCCAGCCAGGCACACTGCTCCCCAGGCAGTTCCTCCTGCAGAAGGGGATTTGGGGTGGGGACCCCTCTCCCGAGAGGGGGGACTTTTCCCCCATCCCCACGCTCTGCCTCCAAGCACTGCATCCCATGGCTGCAGGGGCTGGAGCACTGGCTGCGTGCAGGCTGCAGCTGGGATTTCCTCGCTGCAAGCGCAGCCTGTCCCATCATCTCCCCGGGAGCTGTGGGGCAGGCGCTCACCCAGCGTGACCTGGTGCAGTTCCTTGGTACCCAGCTGAGCTGCTGCCCTCAGGGGCCCTGTGAGCAACAGACGAGAGACGGTGGATCCTGGCCCGTGTCACCAGCCGCGGGCCCCTCTAACCCAGGCTCCCCATGGCTTTGTCCATAGCAGTGACTCCCTGTCAGGTTTGGATTCTGCCCGCGCAGCTCCTGCCGCCTGAGGGTGGGCCCAGCGATCCCAGGATAAAGGTGCAGATCAGGGCGCAGGGACGGGGACTTGGCTGTCTGCGTCTCCAGCACCTTTATCCAGGCTCACTGTGGCCCCACGGAGCTGTGCTGCTCTAGCTGTGCGTAGTGCTCACCCAGCATTGGGGGCACAGGTCCCCAGGGAGCCAGCAAGAGGCACTGCTGGCCATGGGAATTTTTTATCCAAGGCCCCGTGTGGCAGCAGGTCTCTTCCCTGCTGTGTGGACGCTCTGCATTTACAGGCACAGTCATTGACAAGTGTCCAGCACTGCCCATCCTGTGCTGGCGAGTCCCATTCAGTCACCCAGGACCTGGAGCACGTGCTGCTGTGATGCGCCTTTTCCTCTAATTTAGGCAACTAAACTAACTGGCAGCCCCCCCTCGGCGGGGGATGGTTGCTGCCGGGGCCACGCGCTGACAAGCCCCCTGCTTCCCTGAGGTCAAACTTCCCTTTGCAGGCAGGCAGACACTGCAAACTGAGCTGAACAGGCGGTAGATAAACCAATGCTGTAAACGTTCCGCGGCTCCCCACTGCAACAGCGGCTTGGCTGTGGTGGGCGCACAGTGGGTGCTGGAGGAACCGGCTGGGAATCCTGGGAGGTGGCCCCTGGCGGTGGGTGCTGGGGAGATCACTGTGCACGGGGTGGTGTGTTTAATTTATTTTGGGGCACGTTCACTTTTTAAGGTCTTTTGTAGCTCACTTTTTAATCCTGTCACAGAGTCACTCCATGTTCTTTGTCAGACGCTGGTTTTACTGTGATCGGCACCCAACATGCTGCATTTATACCTTGCACTTTGGCGGCCCCTGCTGAGTGCTGCCCGCCTCGTTACTCGTTAGCCGTGTGTCTGAGCTAGGACAGAGACTCCTTTTTTCCCTTTTTGGGGATTAACCCTGGTCCTGTCTTTTATCTTTCCAATGTGATCCATGTAAACGTGTGTTTTTATCATAATATAAAGTCCCAAGATTCTAACAGAAGTGGAGTTGTGGCCTCCTTGGAGACCTGCCACCTGGGAAAGCTACTCTGCCATCCTACCATTGTGTTCAGGGGAGTGTCACCCCCGTGGCTGAGCCTGGCACAGCTCAGAGCGTAAGAAAGGGTAGCAGCGCCGATGGTCTCTCGGGCTGATCCATGGCTGGCTGGGAGGTGAGGTCTGTTTGACATGCTGGGAAGATGTTTGCTCCAGGAACGTGCAGCACTGCAGAGACCACCCGTGCGCCCCCGTTCTCCTGCACTGGCGCTCGGCTAGGACACAGAAGCTGCTGAGTGAATTCCAGCACCCCAGTGCCACTCACGGTGTCCCAGCCTTTGCATGGCAGCAGCAGATTCTTCAGCAGCCAGATTGGTCCTCGTGCCATCTGCGCCCCTCACCAGGCCAATGGTGACTGGCGCTGCAGGCAGGTGTGGGTCACACTGGCTCCAGCGTCAGTCGTTTTATCTTCAAAGCTGAGAGGCAGCAATCTGGCCCAAGCCCACTGACGAGAGGCAGAGGAGAACACACGCCGCTCTCCCGCCTCCCCTGGCAGGAGCCCTCGCCAGCTATGGCACCGTTCATGTCACCCTGGAGACGGCAGAACTCTCCTGGCTCCAACAGCTGCATCCCATTCTGCAAGGAAGCCCCTTTCCCAGGAGCTTGCAGCCTGCGCCTGGCACATGCCAAAAAGTGCCCAAACCTGCCTGAGCTTTGCTCCAAAGCACCTAGGAGGCTGCAGCACCAGCCGTGGAGACCCATCAGCCCAGGCTCGTTACAGCAGTGAGTGATGGGCCCTCATGGCCCGTGATGCCCAGTCTCCAGCTGGACAGGGCAGGCTGGCTCTGCCAGGCCCGGGCCCGGGCGATCAGCTGAGAGGTTTCAAGCGGGGCACGCGCTGATGAACGTCAGCAGTCAGGCGGGCAGGGGATGCAGTAGCCACAGCCGGCTCGGCATCACCTCTCTTGGTGCTGCCAACCGGCTTCCACGGCAGCCAGGCTGGGCCATTCGGGCTGAGTGGATGTCACGTCTAGCACATGCATGGCAGGGGGCCTGCGGACAGATGCATCCATGACACAAGCCTGGGGGTTGAGGTGGTGACAGTGCAGCGGGACGGGAATGAATTTCCCTTCTATAGGCCATCCCTCGCTAGGGCCAGGCGCCATGATTCAGCATGCTCCCTGCGGCCCCTTCTGTTGCCACGCAGGGCTTCACCCTGCTGTCGAGGCCCAGGCCCCAGTTCTGGGCCACCCAGTGGCCACCCAGCTCTCACACTGCTGAGTTTTGTGCCTTAGAATAAGCCCCCAGCATCCTGAGACAAGCGGCATCGTCAGGGGCTAAATAGCAGCCCCAGCAGGCAGGGAGCCTGTATCGGGGGAACTGCTGCATGGCCAGCTGGGGCAGGGACTGTTCTCTGCCTGCCCACAGCAGCCTGATTTCTCAGCCACCTTGGGACCTTTGATTTTCCACCCTGTCCTATGGCCCTCCATGAGCCAGGCCCCGTAGGTCTAGGACCCAGACAGCTGGCATCTCCAGGCTGCAACCAGCTTGCACGCCCCTGCCCCACTGTGGACACCGACCATGGGAAGTCCCGCCTCAAGGAGCTTGACAGGCAGCAGCCTCTTGGTTCCTGATTGGCTGGCTGCCCTATATAAACCCAAGGTGGGGCATCTAGGCAGCAGCAGCAGTGTAGTTTGTGTGTAGCTGCCGTGAGTAATGGTGGATGCCTGGCTTTGGCCTTGCTGTGATCTGGATTTCAGTCACCTCCGGACCCGAACCTGTGGCATCGATCCTGGCCTGGAACCTGACTGTGAAATGCCTCCACCCTTCCCTGCCTCAGGTTTGACCCTGCTCTGACCCTTGGTCCCATCTGCCCTTGTCAGGACCTCAGGTCAGCCAGGCTCACACGCTCCACCCTTCGCTGCTGCAGGGCTCAGCCCAGCCTGTCTACGCTGGGCAGTGGAACAGACCCAGCGATTTCTGGGAATCCCTCCCTGCTCCCCACCCTGCCCTCTCCCTCGCCTGGTCCCTGCAGGGCGAAATGCTGCCAGCCTCGAATGGGCCATAGGGAGCCCGGGCTTGTCTTAATGCGTACAGCACAGCCTGCTGCAGCATCTAGAGCCCCGCACTGAGATGGGGACCCATCGTTCTGGCTGCTACGCAGGCACAGCGAGAGCCTGCCTGGCTCCAGAGAGCTCCAGTCTAAACACAGGTCTCCCTGATGTCAGAGCTTGTGCTTAAGCTAGAGACAACAGTGCTGGGGGGGCCGTGCGGTGCCCACCAGCAGGCCCGAGGGCTCTGGTTCTGGCCGCAGGATGCGGCAGGAGGAAAGCCTTTTGCTGAAGAACTAGCTGTGTGACTGGTCAGAGCCAAAGCCGGGCGAGCGCCGACGGCAGCAGCTGGCGTCCGTGCGCAGGGCAGCAGAGATTCATGCCAGTGTCTCCTCGCACTCTTGGCGGATGGCTCTGTTTTGCAGAAAAGCTCAGTCCCTTTGATCCGTGCTGAGTTTCCTACTCAATGGGGATTTGTCACTGATGGTTCCGGCCCAGATAAAATAAATATTTAACCCTGGCCCCTGCGCAGCACAATCTCTCCCCTCCCTCCGGCAGCCTCGCCTGTCTCCTGCTTGGCTCGGGTTTTGTGATTTATCCCTAAACACCAGTTTACGCAGGGCTCCTGCCTCCTTGCGCTTCTATTGTATCGCCAGACTCCCCGCTGCTGGCGTTCCAGATCCATCACAGCCTGGGCGCCACCTCCCTGCCGGCCCAGCACAAGACTGTGAGCAGGCTGCTTCCCCCGGCCGGAGATGGGACGGATGCTGCAGCTGGGCCGATTGCCCCATCCCAGGGCTACGGGCCCTCGGCTGAGCAGTCACATGGCTGACGTTCTCCAGCAGGGCCTTTCCCTGATTTCGCTCGTTGCTTTAGTGCCATCCAGGGGCCTCCGCTCCCTTGTCACACTATAAACCGCATGGGCACGTTCGCCACCTCCAGCCGCTATTAGTTTAGTTACTGGGTATTTATAATGCTGCAGCATGAATGGCACCAGCCCGAGGCCTCTTGTGTTAATGTCCTGGCACTTGGCAGCCATCCTCACCATCCTGGCTGCCCTCCTGTGACGCCCCCTCTGATTTCCCTGCCGCCGTGGGGCAATCCAGAACCAAATGCAGGATTCAAGGTCTGAGCCTCACTGGATCTGCATGGAGACCAGATGCCTCCTGACCTGGGTAGAGAGAGTCTCTCCAGACAAGCACGTCATCCTGTTTTCTTATCACATGTATGGCAATGGCACCTGGTGGCCCCAGTCTAGCCCCCTGGGGGCTGTGCAAGCAGCCCTAGTCCAGGCCCTGCAGTACTGAGTGCTGTGCCAACAGCACCACTGTGCCAGGTGCTGTACAGACCTGGGCCGAGCTGCGCCCCACCACGCCAGGCGCTGTACCATCACACAGATGCCGAAGAGGCTTTGCCTGAGGGAACTCAGAAGCTGAGATTGTGACAAGATGAGGTGGGAAGCAGATGCAGCACCAATAAAACAAAGCCGGTGGGGATGCGGCATGGCCGGCTGTCCTCCACACCTGACCGGTCGCGTTCAGACGGTTCTAGCAGGTTCCCCCGCACAGCACCCCTCGGCGCTCTGGCTTAGGGCGGGGTCTGATGGAGGGCGATGGGGTGGCATCTGGGGTTGGATTAATTTTTCCCCACAGCAGGCGTCTGCCCCAGAGAGCGGCGCTGTCCCTGGAGGGTTTTGCTGCAATGCCACAGCTCGGGTGAGGGCCCTACGTCCTGCCAGCAGGGTGCAGAGCTGTGCTTGCCCTGCACCCTCCTTGGGGACTTGACAAATGTGGCTGAAAGACGCAGCCGGATCCAAACTCGTCTCCTAAAACTAATCTCGGCCTCAGAAAGACGTTACTGCAGCCAACGCTGCGGCCTAGCCCAGGGTGCATGGGGCGTCCAGGGCATCTGGCTCCCCCCAGGGTGACACGGCCAGCCAGTCCCCTCACTGGGGGAATTAGCAGTCTCATCTCACGGGGGCGCCTGTGAGTGAGATGGCAGGCTGCTCCCTGGCCAGGCTGAGCCCAGGAGCCGGGTGGAGAGAGGAAAGGAGCCGGCAGATTGGGGGTCTCTGAACGCCGTGGCTTGGCCGGGAGCGAGCAGCATGGGCGGTGGTGCAGGGCTCAGTTCCGGAGCACGCCTGCAAAGTGTATTTTAAGAGGCCTCTGGAGTGCATCATCCCTGCCATGTGGGGTCTGCTCAGCGTCTCCCTGGCCTGGAACGGGGCTGAGCAGACTGACGGGGAAACGGTCCCAGGCCCGGAAGCGTGCTGCATTCCCGAAGGGCGTCTGGCTGAGAAAAAGCAGAGCAGTGCACAGCTCTGGGTAACGCCGCACATGCAGAACCACTGCAGCAGGCAGCTTCCCCATGCCAGCCGTCCGCTCTCCCCCAACCATCGTGGGCTCTCTGGAGCCTTGGGGAGGCGCCGCCCAGCAGAGCCCCCCTGGCCCCGTAACTCAGCAGGGCAGCAGCCGCCAGCTGGCACCCCAGTGCAGTGAGGGGCAGTTAATGGAGGTAGGAGCCAGGGGAAGCCCCCTCCCAGGCAGGCCGGAGATGGGCAGCTACTGGAGCCTCCGGGTCTGGGAGTGGGACCTGCTGGGGGCCGGGGGTTTATGCTTTACCCAGTGAGCAGGGGAGCAAAACTGGCTGCAGAGTCCAGGCAGGCGGGGGTGGCGGGGAAGGTGCCCCAGGGCCGCAGGAGTGGGGTGAGGAGTCCCCGGCAGGTGATAGAGGGAGAGCCCCTGGCACCCCCCGCTGGCTGCCTCGCTGGCCCGGCCACCCTGAGACGGCGTGCGGCCGCCGCCCCGCAGCCAAGCCAGCCCCGGCCCTTCAGGCGCCCATCACCGTCCCTTCTGGCCTTGCGGAGGCTGGCCCAGGTGGCGCAGGACGCCAAGCCGCGGGAGTGTCCCGCAGGCCCGGGAGCGGCCGAGCCACGCACGGGTCCTACGGCTTGTCCCGGGATGATGAAGCCGCGCGGAGCAAGTCCGGCCCCGCAGCCCCGCACCTGCCCCGCTTGCTCCGGTGCGCCCAATACCGCTTCAATGGCGCCACCCAGCGGCCAGATGGGGTAGGCACACGCATCCTACCAGGGCAGGGGAGACCTCGCCTTTGGTGCCGCACAGCTGGGGCGGGGGGCGCCCCGCCATCAATAAGCCAGTCACGGTGCCCCCGTCCCTGCCTGCCTCTGCCCAAGGCACGAGAGGGGACGGAGCAGGCCCCAGGTCCCTGAGGGCTGTGAAGTAGCAAAGACGTGCCGTCCCCTGGGGTCACCTGCTTGCAGCGCCGCCTGCCCCTCACTTGGGGGGTGACCTGTTTCCATCACACGCGCTCTCCCTGCCTGCTCCTTACGCTCTCATGGAGCCGCAGGATCTGTGCCACCCTCTGGCTTGTCACAGTCCCTCGGAGGGACCCCACCGGTGCGCCAGACCCCGAATGGGACCCACTCGCCCTCCAGGGCGGGCCAGACGCCTCGCCGCCTCCAAGCCTGAGCCTCTGGGCTCCAGCCCTCCTGCTTTACAGTGCGCGCTCTGCCCAGCAAGGCCCGCGGAGCTAGGCACCGGGTCCCAGCCCTTCACCCGGTCCAGGGATCCGTGCCCCTCAGCAAGAGCCTGCAGCGAAGCCAGCAGCCTTTGCAACGCAGAGTCAGGTTCGTTGCCCCAGGACCTGCACTGGAGAGTCTTTCGGTCAGCACAGGGAAGCAAGGACCACGCTCAGACTGGCCAGGGCCCCCTAGAGCCAGGCTCTGTAGGCACCACTTGACCTCCTTTCTGTGTCTCTGGCCCTTCTTCTGAATGAGCCAGTGTCTCCAAACGGCCGGGTCGTTCCACAGCCTCAGTCCAGGGCTGTACTCCTGCTGAGCCCTGCTGAGTTTACACGTTGCACCTGCTAGAGCTTCCTGCTCGCGTGGGTCTCGGGTCCCATTGTCTTGCAGGGGCCTCCATTGGCAGCCAGACCTTAAAGCCCCAATCATCTGTTCCAGGGAGAACTGGCTCCTGTGCTGCTCCCAAAGCAGCACATCTGCACCCCTGGCTAACGACACCAGCCGATCGGTCACTGCCATGTGCATCTGGCATCAAACTATTACAGCATATTCCCACTTTCGTTACTGTCTCAGCTCAGCCTGACTGCACCTTGGGGCCGGCCCTGTCCAAGCAGCGCCTAGCACAACAGGCCTCAGTCCTTGGCAAGGGCGCTGGGCCCTGGCCCAGTGCAACTAGCCCCTTATGATACACTCTTGAGCCTCGCCTGGACCCTCCCACTAACCCCGAGCCCCACGGCTTGCACGAGCGAGAGCCTGCACTGCCCAGAGCCCTCCTTTTGGCATGGACAGCAGCCGCATGGCTGGGCGAAGCTGCATCTCTGGAGGCACTCACTCTGGGGAGGAACGCCATCCAGAAACTACCCACAAGGCCTTTTCTTGCAGAAATAAACAATGACCGCAATGTCACTCCAGTGACCCCCAAAGCCAGTCAAAGCTCCACTGCCTGGGTGTCAGGATGGAGTGCAAGTCCAGCACCTGCCATTCAAACCGCTTCAGCCAGCAGCATGCCTTTTCTACAGCTACGTGTGCTGAGCCAGTCCCTACTGCTCGGGCCCTGTCACCAGAGCGTGGTGGGAAGGATCAGCCAAGATGTCCTGAATACAAGCTCGGAAGGGCTGGGAGTAAGGAAGCCACTGAAAGAGATGGGGGCAGGCCAGGGCAATCTAGATAACTCAGCCAGTTCGAAAAATGTGCGTCACCTAGAAGGTATTAATGGGACATGAAGAGCAATTGCAGCCATTGATAACTGACTGTGTTGGCTCAAAGAGCAGAGTCAGCAGGTCGCAGAAGCAGAAAAGAGCCTCGTTAGCCTACCAAGAAAGTAGAATCTCTCCCATGTTGCCTTGGCACAAAGGAAACAAACCACCTCAGCAAGAAAGGAACAAATAGCTGGCCTAGAAAGCCAGGGCTGCTCAGCCCGGCTCCCACACAGTGTTAAAACTGGCCCAGGTTTGGGGTGTGGTGGAAGAGGTTACATTGGACAGTGGTGACTGCAGAATGGCTAACTGCCAGCATCACAGGGTGCGTGTAGGTTGGATATGGAGCATGCACCTGGCACTTGGCTCCAACACTGGTATGTCACACCAAGCCAGCAGAAGTGCCATCCCTCAGCTTCAGCTGGGATCTCCAACCATGTGAGAGATATGCTGGCAAGACAAAGACCCTTCCTGCACCCAGGCCTTTGTCAGTATCTGTTGCAAGAGCTGTCAGGAGCAGAAGGGATTGGTTGAGTAGGGGAAGTGTGTCATACCCACAGCTGGGTGGACAGTGGCTTTCCCGTCCCATTAGTAGTTCTGAGAGTTTTAATTTTTTTTCCTGTCTTGGATCAGGTGCAAAAGTCAAGAGCTTTGAAATATTCACAACCCAAAAAAACAATTTTTCCCCATTTGGGGTCAATTGAACTGTTTCGTGTCAATTTCTACTTTTTTTTTTTTTGGTTCACTCTTTTTGAGTCTCATTAGCGCAAGTGTCTAAACAAAAAGTCATTTCAAACCAGCAAACCAGACATTTTCATTCTGAACTTGCTGAACCTAAATATATTGACCATTTCTAAACTTTGCCCTCTACATTTGTTCAAGTTGTGACGTTTGTCACACCCAGCCCCCTTCACCAACAGCTTCAGGTTGGACAAATCCTCAGAAAATTCCCAGCCAGCTCTGACTGTACCCTTTTTGTTCCCTGTTGAGAGAGGGGAGTGCCACCAGGACCGAGAGCTGCTAGGGGTCCTCCAGGGTACCCCAAAGCCCCCTCCATGCTCCCCTGGCTGGACAGCCAGGATGCTCTCAGCATCACACCTTGACTAGCGAGCTCCTTGTTCTTGGAGATTGCAGTAGCACCCAAACATGCAAAGTGCCTTCCCAGCCTGGTTCCTGGAGCCACCCCTCTGCCCCCCTGCCAGCAGCCATTCGAAACCACAGGGATCGCTCCAAGCGGGTCTCCCTGTCTCTAGATCTCGGCCAGCTTCTCTGAGCACCAGCTGCTTCTCCGTCCCCACATCGCTCTCTGTGCAGGTGCTTGCCCAAACATCAGCCTCTTCCACCTCCCATAACCTTGTGCTCCGCTCAGGCTCGCAGCCTCTGTTCCCCTCTGGCCTCCAGCCAACTCTTTACTGTCCCAGGGACATGAATAAAGACACCTCATGCTGCTTTCCTTTCCAATACAAACCCCTCCCCGTGCCCCAGGAGAGGGAGCTGGCAGAGGGCTGCCTTAATGGCTTGGCATTGAATATTTCATCACTCACCAGTGTGTAGCCCAGTGGAATCTCTTCTGCACCTGGTGCGGGGGGCTGGATCTGTCCCCTGTGTGCTCAGATGGGGAGGAACAGACAGCACTATTTTGCCATGTAAAGTTCCTGGCAGGTTGCTGCATCAGCTCTAGTTAGTCATATTAAGTAATACTACAACCGGGGTTGCTGTGTAGCCCTTTGTGACCCACACCACATCCCCCAGGGTCACTGCACTGCAAAACATCTGTACAAAACCTCTGCTGGGGCCCTGCAAAGGACAAGCGCACTGAAGTGGAAAGTTGCTGCTGCCTGCAGCAGTGACCTGTGCAGCACGTCCTGGCTGCCCAGCAAATGCAAGGGACTCGATACACTTGGCTAAAAACTAATCCTGCATTTAAAGCAGGGAGTGTCGAACTGGGGGGTCATTAGGTTATTTTGGGAGAGGTCACGAGCTGTCAGCCCCCAAGCATGCCGGTAAGGATGGCATAGCATGGGGGGACCATCACTGGGGGAGGGGGGCGTCACAGCCTGAAATGTTTGCAAAGAGGTCCCAGAAAAAAAGTTTGCAAACCCCTGGTTTAAAGAAAGAACCTTCTCCCTCTGCCCTATGCCAGACTGGGCCATGGCCGGGAGCTCTAGGTAAGAGTGAGTGGCAGGGGCGACACCTGCTCTGGAATGGCAGCTCAGGAAAAGCAGTGTGTGTGGGAGACGGGCTGCTCCACTGGCTACTTCTCAATCTTCTCATTTAACCTGAAGCTTGTTTCTTCTGTAGCCATGCGAAGCATGCCCACGCACACACAGGCATCATTATCTTCCTGCCTTCTGCTCTGCACAGCTGAATTTCACAGCCTGATTATTGGGGCTGGTGCATCATCAGCCCCACACATTAAAATAATCCTGAGCCAGGCTCCCAAAATCATGAAATTGTCTTCAAAATCCAGAGCTATTTTGTAATTAGATGTTGGGAGCTAGGTCTTCACCTGCTGGACTTTATGTGACACTCAAGTCACAGTTTTCAAGCTTTTCTCCCCAATCCGGAGGTTTAGAAACTTCCTTTTTCTTTTCAAGTAAAGTCAAGATTGTCCTAAAATCCCATGAGTCCAGCAGTTGGGGCTTTAAGAACTAACCTAAACATAGCATACATAAATTGAAAGCACTGCCTCTGGGCCACATTTCACTATGCAACGCTACAGGTTAGAGCCAGGAAAGACCTCATCAGGTCCAGCCCACCATTTTGGGGGTCTGTGTTCCCTGCTTTCTGTAAATATTGCTGAGCTTCTGCACTGACCCATGTTGTTTGCAGATTGAAGTTAGCCCCGTTGCTGTTTCTGGAATGATGAAATTATTCTTGGTTAGGTTAGACGGCTCAGGGTCACCGATAGATGGGTTGTGAGCTCAGGACTGCGTGCAGGGGGTTTAAAGCCTGAAGCCACTGTGGCTGAAAACAGCAGCATGTGTGCGACTGGGACATATGGTGCTTCCACCTAATCCCCCAAGCCAATCGCCTGAGTTGGCCGGGGCCCGGGGACGGAACAAAGACAGCTAGTTGCAGACAGTGCTGCCCGCTGGAGCGAGTTGCTATGACCAGCTGACGTGACGTGACAGTGCGGCCTTCACACAAATAACGACTCAGCCTTATTCTTCCAGGAGCTCAGACTGGTGTAAGAGTGGAGCCCCCCTGCCCTTGGGGCACAGGTTGTGTCAATGGAAGGGAATAGGATTGGGGCCGTTGACCGCCCCAGGCTAGAGATAGGGTTGTGGGGGTAGGGCTCCCCGGCTAAGACAGGGTTGGGATTTGTAGGGTTCCAGGGGTAGCAGACACTTGTTCGCATGCCATCTCACTTGCCTGCGCTTACCTCAGTCATTGTCAGGAAATCTATAAAGAGTTAAAATATTTTTACTCAGGTGCGGCCCGAGACCACGGTACAGCTGGGTTGCTTTCCAAGCTTGTGTACTGTTGTAACCAACGAGGCAACAGGCCCGCGTTTGATATGTGTACGAGAGGAAGCTACGTGGAGGGCAGGTGGGTCGTATGTGAACACCTGATGGTAAAAAAAATAGGAGTTCGCCCAAAAAACGAGCAGGACTTGAGCGAAAGTTTGCAGGCTCTGTAAAATACAGTTCAAAATGTAAACCACACTGGACAAATCCATGTCCTCAGGGAGCTCCAAGCCTCCAGCTTTTTGTTCCAACCAGCAAATAACTTATTTTAGTAAATGTCACTGGTTTCCACTGCCTATAGACTGACTTCTCAGGGGCCCAAGACTTTAGTCTGAATTAGGCAGTGTAAGTGTTTCACGTGCAGTGTACATTTTAAACACACTGTGAAATGCTGGCTGGATTAAAAACCTGGCCTATTGGATGGCACCAAGGTTCAAAGATGAGTGTCCCTGTCACACACCAGCTGGAAAGACTCACTCTTTGGCCTTGATTCTCACACCGTGGGCTGTAAATCTCCCTCGTACCCTGGTGGCTCTGGGCAGGGTTAGGGTACAATCAGTGGATCTCCCTGGGCTAGGGCTAGATGGGGGAGGCTGCTAGGGCTGCCCAGTTTAGGGTTAGGGTTGGGCCCATAGAGCTCCCCACTATGGGGTAGTTGAGTTGGGGTCAGTGAGGGACCCTGGCGAGGTTTAGGGCTGGGGCTTGTCTGTTTCCTTGGGCTAGGGTTAGACTTGGCATCAGTGGGGCTCTTTGAACTAAAGGCTGGAATGGGTCAAAGCCATAGGTCCCCCCAGCCACGATTCAGGTGGGGTCTGTATGGCTTCCCAGGCCAGGGCTACGCTTAGGGCCAGGGCTAAGGTGAGGCTCTGAGCTAGTTAGTGCAGAGGTTGTAGCTGCTGAGACCCCCGGGACTAGGGCTGAGGCTGAGTCCAGAGGCTTCCAGGGCTTGGGCTGGTGCCGTACGACTCCGTGAGCCAGGTTAGGGATGGGGCGGGCGGGGAGATATGGCTCTGCAGGGCTCCCTGGCCCAGCGCTAGGCAGATGGCCCATAAGAGTCGCAGGAAGAGGGCTGAGATGGGGGCTGGTGACTCTTGGGCTGGGTGGCAGATGGGGCGTAGGGTGCCCCAGGCTAGGGCTGGGGTCTCCCCTGGAGATCTCAGGGTAGGGATCATGGCCTGTGGGCACCCTGGCTAGGCTGGGCTGGGGCGCGGGCAGGGCCGTGCTGTTTGCTCAGGTGGGTCTCCTGCAAGTGCAGGCTCGGGGAGGTGGGGGCCAGCCGGCCCTGTGCTAAGGTGGGGCAGACCCTGCTGCAGTCCATCTGGGGCTGGTTTGGGGGTTCAGGGCCCCCCCAGATTTGCTCTGGACCTGACTGCAGGAGCTGGCCCCATGCAAAGGCTACAGGCCTGGGCTAGAGCCGGGGTCCGGGCTTGTCAGCGTCACGGGCACCCCCCCAACATGAGGGCATTGGGTCCCTGGGCACATGGTGGGGAGTGGGCGGGCGGCTCATACCACTGACTCGGGAGGGGACATGTCATGATGGGGAGCTGGCTCGTACCATTCTCCTATGGGGGGATGACATGTTGTGATAGAGGGAACTACATGGAGGGGACATGTCGTAATGGGGAGCTGGCTCATACCATTCTCCTATGGGGGGATGACGTTGTGAT
>ML675700.1:13143682-13166063 GCA_007922155.1 Mesoclemmys tuberculata
AGAGGGAACTAGCATGAGCTGGCTCGTACCACTCTCCCTCCTGGGTGGGAGGTGACATGAGGCGGCTTGTGACAGGGCCGGGGGAGGGCCAGAGCCAGCTCAACCACGGCCCCGCATGGGGAGGCAGGCTGGGCTGGCCTGAGGCAGCAGCACTCCCCCGTGGGGTGGGAAACGTCCCCACACAGGGGATGGCTCAGTGGCTTGGCCCACTATACCCCTTGGGGGGTGTCCTGTCGTGACAGGGGAGGGGGTGAGACCCAGCTCATACCACTGTTCCCTGTGGGGGTGGTTGGGAACTATTGTGCTGGCTTGTACCACTGCCTCATGGGGGGGACGCCCCGCGCCAACGACAGCCCTTGCCTGGGGGGCTCTGCCTCCCGGAGGGCCGGACCAGCTCGACCCCCCCCGAGGCTCGAGGCGGTCGCTCAAGAGCCTCAGGCGCCGATTGGGCGCTCCACTCGGCTGTCAATCATTAGCGCGGGCCTATCGTAGCGCAAGGCTGGGTAGGCACCGCCCCCTCCCCCCTGGCGGCCTGGGGAGAGAAACTCGGAATGGGTCGTCTCCGGCCTTCTGACGTCACTGCCTCATCTGCATGCCGGTCCCCGCCCCCCGGTGCTGGTGACGTCAGCCGGGCTCTGCAATCGCCGGGGCCGCGCGAGCTGCTGCTGCTGCTGCGTTTGGTGCAAAGAGGAGCCCGGGGAGCGCGACCTGGAGGTGAGCGCGCGGCCCCCGCCCGGCCCCTCGCCTGGCACCTGGGGGGCGGGCGGCGGGGAGGGGCCTGCATTGCGGAGGGAGGGTGGGGGGCGCCCAGCCTGGCGAAGGATGGGCTCGGAGGGGGGGCGGGCTGTGCACAGACCCCCCCGGCCGGTGCGTGCCCCCCCGGCCGGTGCGTGCCCCCCCGGCCGGTGCGTGCCCCCCCGGCCGGCTCGCTGGCGGGGCCGGGCTGCATGGGTCAGCGTCCTTCATCTGCATCCAGCCCCTCTTGGTCCGGCCTGGGGGACGGTGCGGACCGGCTTCCGCTTCGCCCCCTCCCCTTTCCACCTGCGCTGCGCGTCCGGCGGGGAGCTGGGGTGCAAGGACCGCCCGGGGCCTCCTGCCTCCCCCGCGGCGCGGGCGCGTGGATGGAGGCGGATGGATGGGGCATCTCAGCGCTGTGCAGAAAACGTATTTTCCTGACGTGTGTGCACGGGAGGCTGAGTCCCCTGCCAGTCATTCGCCGCCCTGCCAGTGTGATTGCTCGGGGGAGGGGGGATGTGGGGCTCAGCGTCACTGAATGGTACCTCTCCCGGCCCTAGGTGAGACATTCCTCTTGGTTGTTACCGGGTCGGAAGATTTGGCTCAAAGAACAACACAGACGTGGTCTTTGCAAGAGGAGCCATTCTGTGCATGCGGCCTCTCCTGCCAGTGGTGCGGGGTGGGTAAACTGATGCCATACAGGGAGAACCTTTTAAATAAAATAAAGCAGAGCTGTTTAAGGATGTTTTAATATGAATGATTGATGGCAGAGCAGGGACTGAGGGAGCTGAATGCTCCAGGCAACTGAATAGCTTGTATCCACCTGCGTCCACTCAACCCCTCAGTCATTTATTAACACATCCAGCCAAGCATGCAACTTAGTTGGTCCCTGCTGTACAATGCGGTGGTGTCTAAGGTTACTGCATTGCCCTTATTTTGAAGGGTGGTAGGGGGTTGTCATATAACTAACTTCACATGTGCCTAATGCTGCTTTTAAAAGAGTGAAAAGGATGGAGGGTCTGAGGGACCCTTTGCCTTGGTATCTTTGCTCTTAA
Organism: Mesoclemmys tuberculata; assembly: GCA_007922155.1. NCBI lineage: Eukaryota > Metazoa > Chordata > Testudines > Chelidae > Mesoclemmys > Mesoclemmys tuberculata. The sequence goes on from ML675700.1 coordinate 13,145,473, forward strand.
TGGCATTTGCATGGTGAAAGCAAACCAGTGAACGGGGTGATCTGCCTGTAAACGATGGGTGTTTTGTGTTTCTTGTGTGATGTTAAAGGGTGAAATTTCCAGAAAAATACAGCTGGGGAGCTGGGGAAGAGTGCCCACTGCTAGGGTAGAAGCTTCTGGTACAGAACTACCATGGATCCCCTTCAGCCCTGCTATCTCAATACTATTATAGACCGGATTCTCAGTCCTTATCTGCTGCCTCCCCCCGAAAAGCATTAGCAAACCAAAGGCACTCAGTGCCCAGGTCCTGGGTACAACCCAGCTCCAGTGTTACCCTCTTTCTCACTACAGAACATGCCCTGTCTAAGTATAAATCTCAGACTTTCTTTTTCATGCAAATGACTTGCTTTACTAGCCCAGATCTGCCTCCACACCAAGCCTCGCTCTCAGTGCTGGGTTACTGGGGTCAGTTATTTTACATCCAGATGCTGTGAGGTCACACATAATCTTGCCACGGACTCTTGAAAAATAGAGGGCTCCATCTAGCCCACTGCTCGGCAGGGCAGGACTGAGCTGGACTGTGCGTTCTGTGCTGCTTTGTCCAGTATAGTTATGGAAATGAAGCCCACCTCCATGCCTGTCTGCACCATTCATTCTCCTGTGTCCCTTACAGTGTGACGTGGTTCATGTGTGTCTCAGTTTGGGCCTTGGCAGATGGAGGGGGCATGTGCTTGGGTGGCAAACACTCAGTCGTGGGGCCTGTGGCAGCTGGGCTGGGGGGAAGCACCCTCCCTTTCTCTGGAGGACCAGCTCATTGCTGGGATCTTCACCTGCCTGTCAGAAGATGTGTGTGTGTTCCTCTGCATATTGTTTAATGCAAACGCTTGGAGCCTGTATGCAATAAAGCTGTGTGTGGGCATTAACAGTACTGTAATTAAAATGCATTGGAGGTGCTTGCTTGCTAAGTGGTTAGTGTAATATAGCAATAAAATGTTTCTGTAAATATGAACTTGGTTGCCAAGGGCCACATGACTCCTATGTTGTCGAGACATTTTATTTGAGTTAAACTGCATATTGCTAATGTGCTAAGTGACTAGCTGGATTGCATAGTTCCCACTGGATCTGGATTTCTGCTGGGTTAGCAGTGTAAACATGATTTATTCATGCAGGGGGTGGTGAAAGCCACATGTTCAGAGGTTTACTTCTGTTTGGCCTTAGAAATGGAGCAGTGCTGATTTCTCTTAGGGTGAAAATTACTTCTTGATTTTTCCCAACCTCTGAATTGAGTATTTTCTTAGGAAATGGCTTCCTCTGCTCTACACCAGTAAAGCTTAATGACTATATGCAATGGCTGTATGATCCAGTCAATCTCATTGTTTCTGATTTTTAGGTGTCTTTGGACTTGGGACAAAACAAAAATCCTCTTCCTGTGTGTGTGTGTAAACTCAGCTTGATAATGGGAATCAGAAAATGGCCATGTATTTCTGGGTGAAATTTGCACTCAAAATTGAAGTTGCTCGGGTTTTTTGCCTTGTGCCTCATAAATGCTGCCCAGAGAGAGCATCTCCATGAAGCTCCTGCGTACCAATACACTGCCTGTCATGTTATTGCTTGAATATTAAGTGATCAGAGACTAAAACAAAGATATAACAATTCCTCAGGAAATGAGATTAGAGAGGCCAGGAAAATCAAAGCAGGAGTCTGCCCTGCAGGAATATGAATGAGGTTCTAAGGTCACATTTCCTGTTATTTCACAGAAAGGGGAAAAAAGGTTTTGTGGCTCTGGAATTCTCTGCTTCTCCATTGCAAAGGATGACATTAAAATGGAGGACGAGGCCCCTTAGCCACCTTGTTCACTGCCATTGGCAGTAATGGGAGAAAATCATTAAACCCCTTTGCAAGCAGTAACCCCATGTACTTAAATCTTGGAGCTAAACGCTTATGCTATTGTGCATCCTGGTACCACTCAGATGAAGATAAATCTAGTTAGTCTCTGTGCTGGGCTTGGAATAAATCACAAGAGATTTGAGACATTTAGTCAGGGGCCAGGCTGAAAATCAGAGAAGCTGGGTGCCTGCAGGGTATAAGGGCAACTCCCTGGTGTGAAGCAGTCGCTACCCCCATTCCCTCCCTGGCTCTAGGATTCTTACCAGTGTGCTGCCCTGGGCCGTGCTCAGGGCTCCTTCTCAGGTCTGGGTGGTAAGTATCTGGTAGATGTGAAGCTGCTGGGAGGGAGAAGGATCTGCTTGTCTGGAAAAATGTTGATGGGAAGGGGGGGGATCTGTGCTGCTGTACATCTTCCCACAGCCATTTTGTTTTGCGCCCTCCCTACATGTGATGACTGGAGCTCCTTGCTTGAAATGGACATGGTTCTAGAGTTTCCCTGTGGTGCTGAGACCAAATGCTTGAAATTGACCCACATCATCTTAATTTGCTGCTGCTGAAAAGAACTCTGGCCTGCAGCAGCAGCAGAGGCACCAGGAAAATCTGTCTGCAGACTCAGGAAGAGATGCTCTCATTAGGAAAGCTATAGTTACCCCTCAACTGGCCCAAAAAAAACTAATGCTCACAGAGTGATCAAGGGGTGGTCCCAGATGATCATTGTAAGGCTTGCGGCTTCCAATAAGCCTCTAAAGGCTCTCAGGAGTTTCTCCCTCTGAAGAAGCTCCCAGGAAGAGGGGAACACCCATCTCATAGACTCCAAGGCCAGAAGGGCCTTCTACAGTCATCTAGTCTCACCCCCTGTAGAAAACAGGCCATGGAACTTCCCCTAAATAATTCCCAGAGCAGGTCTTGTAGAAAAATGTCCGACCTTGATCATCCCTCCTCTTCTCCTGGCCCTTTACAGATCTCCAGCGGTGATGGGCAAGGCTCAGGAGTGGTGGGGAGGAGGGTCTCACCCCAGAGATTGATGAGTCCAGGGCAGGTAACTGTCTCCTGCCCCCACCCTGGCACCACGGTCTGGCAATAGCGGGTGAAGCTTAACTGCGGTGACCAACGATTTTGAAAATGTTGTCATTTGCAAATGGCGGCTCTGCACTTCAGGATCGCAGGGATCATTCTCTGTCCTGGTTTGTTGTTCTGACATTTACGTTGCAATAGTGGACAAAGGCCGCAGCCAGGCTGGGTGCCATTGTGCAAAGTGCTACAAACGCACAGCCCCGATGAGTCGAGTTCAGCTCGGAGGTCTGGCTCCACAGGAAACTGACTTAGAGACTACGGCCATGTCTACACTATGGGGCGATTGCAGCGTCCTCCCTTAGCATGGATGCGGCCTGCATTTACGGAAGGGGTTTCTGTCAGCGTAGGAGCGCTGCCTTCCTGAGAGATGGTTGCTGGGTCAAACAGAAGCATTCTCCCAGTGCCCTAGCTCTAGCTATGCTAACCTAGATGTTCAGAGATGTTGGGGCGCCTCTGTTCTGCCCTTGGAGGGGCAATGCAGCCCAAGCTGGCATGCCCATGCAGCGTCCCTTTAGCAAGCATGTAGAAATGGCAGCGTGAGCATCAGTGGGCTAGCTAAGCAAGTGTTACCAGGGTCCTGGGCGCTGGCACAGCTCATGTCACTGCATTATCGTGGCTGTTTCTAGCCACGGGGCTCGCTAGCGTAAAGCCAGTGTAGTTATGCCAACCCATGCTGCCACCACATCCCAGCTGCTGTGTAGACGTACCCTCCTTGGTGTGGTTTGTAATGGAAGCTTTGGGGTAACGTTTTCGATAGCACCTTAGACCTGTTTTAAAAGGGATTTAGGCGCTTGGAACTTATGTCTCATTGCAAGTGAATGGAACATAGACTCCGAGGTGCCTATGGAGCTGCACAGAGCCGGCTGGCACCGATGATCCATAGCGCTGCCCCTCATCAAACTGTTTAATGACTCTTCGTGTTTGATCCCCGTCAAGTAATCTCAGCCCTGCCAGGTGGGATCGCAGCTTGGAGAATTGCTCCTTTTGTTAGAGTGGTGAAATAATAGACTTTATGAGCCCTGGTGAATGCCTTTGATTTTAGTGGGTCATAATTCAGAACTGCTTGTCCAATTCCCTTAGACTGTGGGAGAAATTCTACCTCGGCTCTAAGCTAACCCACTATATTGGGGCTGGCATGACTTTAGAAAATGGGATGTGTAGGGGGCACAGTTGGGTTTATAATGGAAAAGGTCGAGAGAAGGACAACAAAAATGATCAAGGGGGTGGAACAGCTTCCCTGTGAAAAGAGATTAAAAAAACTGGGGCCTGTCAGCTGAGAGAAGAGATGACAGGAGGGGGGGCCAGTATGACAGAGGTCTGTAAAATCATGTCTGGTGCGGAGAACATGACTAGGGCAGTGTTATTTACCCCTTCCCATAACACAAGAGCTAGGGGTCACCTGGTGCAATTAATAGGCAGAAGGTTTCAAACAAACAAAAGGGAGCCTGACTTCACACTCCACAGTCACCTGGTGAATCTCCTTGACAGAGGATGTTATGAAGGTCAAACACATAACTGGGGTCAAAAAAGCATGAGGCAAGTTCATGGAAGGGTAGGTCCATCAGTGACTATTAGCCAAGATGGTCAAGGATGCAGCCCTAGGCCCTGGATGTCACTTACGCTTGGACTGCTAGAAGCTGAGACTGGATGGCGGGGGAAGGATCACAGGATGAACTGCCCTTTTCCAGTCGTTCCCTCCGAAGCGTCTGGCACTAGCCACTGTTGGAGGATGGGATGCTGGCCTAGATGGACCGTTGGCCTGACCCTGTGTGGCCGTTCTTAGGTTCTTAAAACATTTTACTTTATTTGCATGGTCTTGGCTGCTGCCAGCAGCCCAGGCTGGTGGGATGAAGGTTAGACACAGTAGTGGAGGCCTGGCTTTGCAGTGGTTCAGGCATCTCTCTAACCAACCAGCATGCAGAACATCACAGCTGCATGTATCAAAGGCTTGCACTGGCTGGCTGCCGTCATGAAGGAAATTGGAACCTTATCTATTCATGCAAGCTGTTCCCTTCTTCAAGGATTTTTGTAGAGGAAGCTTATATAATGGGAAAAACACCATGGTGCACTTGGACTTTTACTTCACAGGGAGCATTAATTTCGCAGGGGAGGTTTGCCTCAGGACCTAGAAAATGACAGACCTCCTGGAGCTATTCTGGCATTTGAAGTCCTGGGATCTCCTAGAGCAAGTGTGTGCTGGTGCTCTCTGCCTGCTGCATACCTGGAAGATGTAGTGGTGCAGGCCTGCCCCTGGTTCTCAGAAAGTTTGCTTTGGGTTGTCCAGGAGAAGTTGTTGGATCTCTTGCCGTGCTCCGTTAGCCACGTGCCTCTCTGTATTCATGCAGCACCCACGAGGAGTTGCCGGATTTGCACAGCCGTGTGGCAAAGGTTCTGGACTAAGGCTCAAGATCAGTTCCTTTATCCGCCACCGGCTTCCAGTGTAACGTGGGTGGGACCCAAGGGACCCTCACCTTTACGGATGCACATGCTAAGTGTCGTTCACAGCTACCCTGGGCGTTAGCAGCGGAGGAGTTTGGTGCAGACCTTAGTTTGCTTTGTGCTGAAGCTGGTGGACTCCCGCCAAAGGAGTCCAACTTAAACGCAGCTCAGCTGGGATAGCGCTTCCCCTCTGGTAGCACCTCAGCCTGGAGAGGGAGCAGGACGTGCGGCACATGGTAAGTGTGGTCTCCCCCTGGCGCCGTTCACTCGCGCAGCCGAGAAGGAAGGAAGGAGACAAAGGTGGTGGTAGGCAGAAGAGGCGGGAGTACCTGGTGCAGGGAGGCACTGGCCGCTCACACGTGTGGCTTCCTCAGGCTGGTCACCGTACAGGCTCTTGCGAGCTGCGTTTCCATGTGGTCGAGGATGAGCACGACTTGCTGCAGAGAGCAGTCCTGCCTGCGCTGTGAGCAGCGTGGGCCCCATGCAAAGGGCCACCGGTCAGGGACTTGTCTGGCCATTTTCCTGATAGCACCCTGTATATCCGGCACGTGCCTTCAAAAATGTTCTCATGAGTCTGGATCCCTGGCGGCTGTGCGAGGCTCAGTCCCATTCCTCCGGCACGGAACCACTACCAGCCCTGGAGTGGACTGGCCCCCGTGCGACCATCTCCCCTGAACACCCCTCCGCAGGCTGGGAGGAGCCGACACTGGAGCTGCTCAGCGTGTTCTGTTCCAGGCATAACCACAGGGTTTCAGCCCTCGGGACTGTCCCTGCCCAGCACCTCTTATCAGCCCTGGCGGGGGGGGACAGGATCACCAGCAAGGGCGGTGGGAGGTAGCCACAGGTGCTTCACTTGGGAATCTTCCTTCTGAACCTGCTAGATGCTTTGCCTGGCCAGGTCATGGGGGGAGGGGGGAGCCCAGTATTTTCCAGGCCCCTTGGCAGACCAATGGCAGGAAGAGCTGGGGCGGTGGCTGGGGGGCTGGAGGGTCTGAGCTCGGAGCGGGTTATGAAGAACACTGCATCTAGCTCGGTGAAGCAGTGGCGGGAGAGACGCGCTGGCCTGTGATGATTTGAAGGGGGCAGATGGGGGCACTTTGCTGAGGGCAAGGCAAGGGGGGTCCTGGGGGACGGCAGGAAGGTGGAGAAAACCGAGGTGGGTTAGCAGGAAAGCTCTGGCTATGAAAAGTGTAGGGCCATGACACATTCTCCAGGCGGGCCTGCAGTCCTGCCCTGGGTACTGCCACGGAGAGCAGCCTGGCGCTGGCAGGGGATGGGTTAGATGGAATAGGCCTGGTAAATTCTGCTTGCCACACGTCTCAGGTGTGTGCTGTAAAGCAGGGGAGCCCAGGGCTCTGGTCCGAGCTGCCTCGGGCATCCAGCTCATGAGCAGGGCAGGGAACACCTGGGGAATGGCTCAATCTGAGAATGGCTTCCTGGTTTGGTGGGTGGCTTGTCCTGTGATCGCCCCCAGCTGCCAGTGGGGGAACACGGGGCAGGGCCCGGCTGATGCAGGGCAGAGGCCGGGGTGTCAGGATTACCTTAAATCGGCCTCGCAGGGAGGAGCGTGTTTCAGACCTGGCCGAGCCAGTCTGGGTGTGGGTAGACCTGGAGTCTGTTCCCAGCTCTCTGCTCACTCCGTGGGACCCCTAGGCAAGTCCTTCCAGAGCTCAGTGCTCCCATGGGATGGGTGCTGGTGTTGACCTGCAGCACAGGGGGCCTCACTAGATCCTGATGTGCTTGGGCCCTGTGGCTCAGGAGAAATGCCTGTAAATGCTGCATGGGGGAGGATGGCAGCTCTGGTCGAGATTTCAGCCCTAGCTGAGAAGCCTTGTCACCTTCCTTCCAGAGTGTTGGACGCTTCAAAGCTACATGCAAACGACACCAGGTAGGACCCAGGGTAAGGGCACCCCAGGAGCCCCCCGGCCCAACTACTGGGCAGAATGGGTGGGTATATCTGGGAGCTGTTTCTGGTTAGTCCCATGGCCCCAGTGGGTTGATGGGGGCGATGGTATGTGAACACTCACTCTGACCCCTGAAGCCGATGGTGGAGTCTCTTTGGAGTCTGTGGAGGGAGCAGCCACCTTGGGGAATTCCACTGGGCCCAGCGTGCCTGACCCTCCCAAGTCGCGTGCACCCCCCAGCCCTGCTCTGCCATGTGCTTCCCTTTGTAGATGGCTTCTGCTGCCGACTCCCGCTTTGGCCAGAAGGAATCCTCGGATCAGAACTTCGACTACATGTTCAAGATTCTGATCATCGGGAACAGCAGTGTGGGGAAGACCTCCTTCCTGTTCCGGTACGCCGACGATTCCTTCACACCCGCCTTCGTCAGCACCGTCGGCATCGACTTCAAAGTCAAAACCATCTACCGGAATGACAAGCGCATCAAGCTGCAGATCTGGGTGAGGGACCGTGGTCACTGTGCACTCTGGGAGAGTGGGGAGTGCAGTGAGGGTCGGGGGACTCTGTGCTGCTGTACGTCACATCTGGGGCAGCCATTTGGGTTAGGAGCCAGCCACTGAAACCCCCCCTGCAACCAGCCCTGGCCCTGCTGTCCATCCCCTCCAGGGCTGGGGATGGGAACCCAGAGACCTGGCGAGACCCCAGTCTGGGAAGCCACGTTCTGTCCCCTTTCACTTCTCTGCAGCTTGCCTTGACTACTGCATACTGTGCCCTGCTCTGCATGGCTGGTGAGTTCTCCCCCAGGCCGAGCAGGTGAGCAGAGCACCGTAGGATGAGACACATCTTTAAGAAATGGTAACCTGCCCAGGGAAATAATTCCGGTTGCTTAAAATCCCGTTGTGGTTTCTGAATGACAGATAGACCCATCTCACGTGGGTGACGCCAGTTCCAGTTTCTTTAACACTTTCCTCCAAGGCACAGGTTGCTAGCTAACAACTTCCACTCAGCATGAGCATCTGATAGGCCCACCGCCTCCTTACCCATTTAGGGCACAGCTCCCTGTCCTAGGGCCTGTGAAGCCCTGGAGTTCATGGTGGCATGGCGGGGAGGCCCTGCAAGACAGGCTCGTGTTGTGCTGAGAGGTCCAGGGAGGCTGGGCTCCACACGGGACAGCTGTGGTGACGAGGCTCGAGTGGGGTGGCTGGCTGCCCATGCTCAGGGCTGCTCCGAAGCCCGGCTTCCTAGCTGTGCCTTTCTCAGCTCCTCGGCCGGACGGGCCACTCTGCAGCAATGTCGCTCTGCTCCCCAGGACTCTGGAGGCTCCATTTTGGTTCGCTTTGCTGACACCCGAGCATCTCCCTTACTAGAAATGTCAGGCTCCTAGCATGCAGCCGTGCAGCCAGGGTCCCACAAACCATGCATGGCGCAGACACAGTGCCATGTGCTGAGCGGCTCCTCGACCCTCCAGGGGATTGGCTACCAATTAGCGCAGAGCTAAATGCAGAAGGGCCAGGAGCAGCCTAAGTAACAGACGAAGAAGCCGCCAGGATGACCGATTTAGCCATGGTGCTTTTTCCTGGTTGCTGTTGGCTGTAAAGAGCTGTGCGGATAACCCCAGGATAACCCCAGTGCCTGTTGGCCTCTCTGCAGCCGAGCCTGCTTGGCTCCCGCTCCCCGGCATTGGCATGATCCTGGCAGAGCATCTGGCATCTGCCGTCAGACAGTGACCTCCCAGCATCCCCTGCAGCCTGGGGCATCGCAAGGAAAAAGAGGGTCTGCAGGGAATTTGAAAGAATCATAAAACAATTCAATATAAAATCAGGGACTCGGCAATTCCAGCGGGACCCAGTCTCCTGTCCAGATTGGGGCTCTTAGCGAGTTCCACCCCAAAACCCTCACCTTTGTCTGCTTGAAACCCAGCCCTGGAGAGACGCGGGTCCAATGAAGGTACCACTCCTCCCTTGAGGAGCCCTGCCCCGGCGACTCTGCTACAGCCCCTCTCGACCCTGTGTGTATCAGCCAATGCAGGGCGCAGGCTGGCTCACTGGGGACAGGGAGGCCTTCTGGCCAAGAGACCCCTGGCAGAATGATCCTGCCAGGCTGGGGAAATGGGGAATTACTCGACACAATAGTGCGGTTTTGTTACAGGGTTAGTTACCGAGTGGTTAGAGCAGGGCACTGACCCGAGACTCCCAGCTTCTGTTGCCAGCCCTGCCATTCACTTGGCTTATGTGGCCCCTCTGCCTCAGTTTTCCCATCTGGGAAATGGGCAGGAATCTCCCCCCTCTCCCCCCGCAGAGAAGAGTCAGGGCTGGTTATTGTCTGAAGTGCTTTGAGCTGCCCACAGGAGCTGTGTTACCATCTGGTGAGCGTCTCACTGACGCGATCACTGCTTGGATGGCGGGGGTGGATTTCTCCTCTCCACATCCAGCCCTGCAGCGCTGTACTGCTGGGTACACGGTCGTCTCCAGGCCCTGGGCTGCTCTGGAACGCTGGGCTGAATGATACAGGCAATTAAGTGTGAGCTTCTGTTGTGGGGCTTGTGGGTCACAAATAATGGAACGAACCAATGACTAAACCCCCTGGGCCCTGCTGCTCCACCGTGGGTAGCTCTGGGCCAGACCTTGCTAGGGGCAGAAATGCCCACGTGGGGCGCTCGGATTCCTCCTGCCGGGGAGGGGGCGTCCCTGCTGGAAGGAGCCAGAGAGGGCCAAAGCTCTGCCTGCCCCTGCGGTTGTCCAGGGAACCCCTCTCCCTGCCCAGCAGAGAGGTCTGGGGTGCAGCCCTCTCCGCACGGACCCTGATGTCTGGTGGCTTCCTCCAGTGGGTGCTTGTGGCTCACAGTCTGCACAGACCCCGGCCTGTCCACGCAGGGCAGGGCTCCTCTTTCCTGTGGCCGGGTCGGCACCAGCTGACTTCTTCTCAAACTGGCCCCGAGCCAGACTCCAGCTGGTTGGAGCCACTCTGCCACCTCCTGTGCTCTGCTCTCTGCAGCGGCTGGAGGTGCGTGCTGCTGGGGCGGGGGGCCTGGAGACATGAGGGGGGGCTATTTTCAGCAATGGGTGGAGACGTGGGGCAGGGCTGCCGTGGCGGGAGGGGGCAATGGTGGAGGTGTCTGCAAGCATCGCTCTGAAGCTTGCCAGCCCCTTGCCCTGCCCTTGGTGCAGCCACGTGCCTGGCTAGGAAGGGAGGCTGCTGGACCCCCCTGCTTTTGCTGTGAGAGCTGCACACCGGAGGCAGCAAACCCACAGGCTGTTCCTGTCCCTGGATCTGGGCCACGGAAGTGTGGGACCAAAGCTTCGCTTGGCACAGGCGGGCATCGCCATGGTGAATCACGGGCACCAGCTCCGCAGCACGCTAGCTGAGCCCCACAGCCACACAAGGAGTCCCCAGTCCTCCCATCGCCCCTGCCGGCATGCACAGGGCTGCTTGGAGGTGATCTCGCTGCTGGGCTTGGATGGGGATGTGTGGAAGCGGTGCTCTGCCGTGGCATGCCATGGCCTGACTCATACAGGGGCAGGGGCCATGGGGACGCACTGACTGCCCCGTAGCCCAGTGCATTCTGGGGCATTTGGAGACAGTTCCAATGTTTAGCAAAATCTCTGGATTTTCCCTCTTTAAATGTCAAAGGCCAAACTCTTCTCTCCCGGCTCCGTTCTTGGCTCCGTGGGTCTGCGCGGCAGGCCCCAGGCAGCACCAGGGTTAAGCTGGGTTCCCAGGTCCTTCCCACCCTGAGCTCTGGCTGCACGAGCCGGGCCTGCCCTGGGCTCTCCATGGAACCGCCACCCGCTGTCAGGCTGCAGGGGATGCATCCAGCGGACCCGTTCCCAGCCCCTGGCATTGCTCAGAGCCGCACCGGGTGCTGCTGCTCCCAACTGACCCCTTGCCTCTTGTCTCCCCAGGACACTGCAGGCCAGGAGAGGTACCGGACCATCACCACCGCCTACTACCGGGGGGCCATGGGCTTCATCCTGATGTACGACATCACCAACGAGGAGTCCTTCAACGCCGTGCAGGACTGGTGAGCGCCAGCCCAAAGGGCAGTAGGAAGGGAGAGAGGCCTTGGGGCTGCAGTGCCGGTGTCTCGCTAGCAGAGACGAGCAGCCTGAGGAGGCCAGGTAGGGCTGATAGCCTCTCCGGCATGCTGGGTAAGCTGTGCCAAGCCAGGGCCTGCTGTGCTGGGACGTGCCATCCAGGCCCCTGAGCCCAGTAGCCCCTGCGTTGGTGGGGTGCTTTAGCTTTGGCCTTCTGCTGCCAACACCATGCTTAGCGCACCAGCTGGGCCGGCCGGCACCCCTCCCCATGCCATGTCTGCATGCCCACAGACTGTCTGGTTCAGCTGTGGCCGCTCGCTGTACGGGACAGGTCTGAGGACAGCACAGACGCTCCCTGCCGCCCTCACTGGTGAGGGCGAGGAACAGGATCTCTCCCTGGTGCCAGCCAGTCACAGGTGCCCTCTGGGACCCTGTCTGCTGCAGATCCGGTCTTTAAGGGGCTGCCACTGGTTTGAAGATTTACCACGATATTTGGCCGCGCAGGAGCTTCCCCTGCCCTCCCCCTGGCTCTGGCGTGTGGACTCTGCCCAGCTGAGGCACTGGGTGCTGTTGCTGGATGTCTCTGCTGTGGCCTCTGCCCATCACACTGGAACCTGCTTCTTTAGTTGCCCCTGTGCTCCCACCGCCCCATTGGAAATGGGTGTGTCCCAGGTCTGATGTTTAAGCAGCTGAATCTCTGCAGGGTGGGGCTGGGAGCTGGCCTGGCTTGGCCTGCGCTGCCCTCAGCTCATGTCACCCAGAGACAGAGCGAGGTTTGCCACCTGCTGGCAGACAGGCTCCTCGGCCCAAGGATTTACTCCTGCCCCTGGGCACTGCGGTTCCTGGCCACTCTGCCCATGTGCGAGGCAGCTTGGCTTGGCGCTTTCACTCCTGCCCTAATGTGCAGCCAGCCTGGCTCCCCACGGACCAGCAGGCTCTGGTGAGCGCATGCTGTCTTTCAAACACACCCCGGGGCTCTGCCATGCTCTCCCCACCCTGCTTGGTCTGGCCCAGACCTGCCGTGTCACTGGGGAGTCCTGGTACATGCACAGCTCTCAAAGACACCCTCGTCTCCCTGGCCCTTCCCAACCCCAAACTGATCCTGTGCTGGGCTGAGCCCCGCAAGCCCATTCCCACGACTTGTGCTGCCCATGGCAGGCTGGCTGGCTCTGGCGGTTGGCGAGGGGTCCAGAGCTCTCCCTAAGGGGGCTGGTTCTTGGATGGGCAGCAACAAAAATCCTTTCCCACATGATGGCACTTGATGCCCCCATGCAGAGAGCTGGCGGAGCGTTCTCAGCGTGCTTGCATGCAGCCACCCTGGTGTGCCCCGCGTGGCAGTCGCTGCAGAGAAGCCGAAGCCTCGGCCAGTCCAGCAGGGCCCTGGGGCAGGCAGGCTGTGGAGCTGTTTGGGAGAGGAAGGAGCGCAGCTTGCCCTGCTGCTGCCCATTGTAATAGCCAGGCTGCCGGCCGCTCTAGAGTCGCGCTTTTCCCGCCCTGCTGGCCCCAGCTCGCCCAGCCTGTGGTCACTGACCCCAAAGGATCTTGCTCCTGGTTTCTACAGTAAGGCTCTGCCCCACGTTGGCTGCCTCTTTACGTCTCTTCCTGCTGTGCTGGTCTCTTCACACGCTGGGCTGCAGTTCAGGGGGTCTTGGTGTAGCTCTCTGATGGACCCTCAAGGTCCGACTTTAATGGCTTGAATTAGAGGGGGAAGAAGAAACTGCTCTGCTTGGAGGCTGAGGAATGAAAGCCTCTTGTGGCTGGCTCCAAGAGCCAGGCTAGGGCTGGGGTCTGGGGCTCTCAGTCCCAGAGTGTTGAAGGCTTCGATGTGTTGCTGCACTCGGCGCTGCATTTAGGAGCCTAAATCACGTGGCCTGTTAATGTGGTTTTGGCTCCCAAGCACCTAAATGACTTTGGAAACAGAGGTGCAGTGCCAAAGTTAGGCCTTGCAATGCGGAGCCCAGCACAGTACAGGGCCGTTCAGTCTGGGCCTTTGTCTGGAACCCACTGCCCACAGCCCTGCTGTCTTCATGTGTGCTTATTTCTTCCCCTGACACGGCCTTAAGGTCGACCCAGATCAAGACCTACTCCTGGGATAATGCACAGGTGTTATTGGTGGGTAACAAGTGCGACATGGAGGATGAGCGTGTTGTGTCGTCGGAGAGAGGCCGCCAGCTTGCAGAGCACCTGGGTAAGTAGGTGTTGTCTGGAATGGGCTGACCCGGCCAGGTTCCGGTTGGCTCCTTGTAGGACTGGCTCTAATGTGAGCATCTGAGAGGCTTCCAGGGCATGTCGAGCTGTTGGTGCTTTGCACTGCCTTGCACTAGAGGCTGGGCTGATGGGCTAAGAGCATTTCAGAAGCACCTGATGTAGTTCCTGGCATGGGAAGGTTCTTTGCCAGGAATCTGGATTTCCTGGCGCTTGGAGATGGCAGGAACAGTGCCCTGTCCTGACCAGTGTGGGGAAGACAGGAGGGGGTGTGCTTGTACGGCAGGCACAGGAGCCCTGTAACTGGGAGCGGGGACGTTTGCATGCGTGTTTCTTTCCTGCAGAGTAATTTAATTAAGACTCAATTTACTTGCCATAATTCTGTCATTAAGTAACAGCCATGGCTTGTCTTCTAACAGAAAATGTAATTACCCAGCAAGGGCCTGTGTTTTGATAACCGTGTTTCTATTCTGATATAGCATTAGAACAACCCTATAAACCCTGCTGTACAGTGGTTGGAAAATCAGTCCGTCTGGGTGGATTTATGAGCAGGTTAAGCCCCATTAGAAGGTGGGGCGAGTTTTATGAATTTCCCTGTGCTGTGTCCCATTAAAGTTTAGCAGGAGGGGGAGGAGCTGGGAAACCCTTTACAAAGACTGAGCCGCTGTCCATGTACTTGGCGAACATGCTGAGAACTGGCTATGAGCAGCAGGGGCTGGTGTGGCTCGGCTGGGCCTGGGGACTCTGGCGCCTGCCTGCCAGGGGCATGGTTGTGAATGTTCAGGGCGCAGGCTTCTAACACCCCATGCACCTTTACATGGGCCATCAAGAACCAGCTGCTGATTAAAGAGGCCTGGGCGTTGCAGGCCATGAGGGTGATGCGCGTGACCCCAAAGGCGTGGGTCACTGCAGGGGGGCCTTGCCCCTGGCTACACAGCAAATACTTCGCTCTAGGGCTGCTGGGCTGTGATAGTCGGGCTCTATCCTGGCTGAAGCCCAGCCCTGGATCTCAGCTGTCACCTGCAGACGCTGTCAAGGTACTTTCTCCTGGCTGAGCTAAGTCGCTTTAATCTGCACCTCCCAGCAGTGGGGCACAAAAGCCTTAGCCAAAGGTCCCAGGCCACTTCACAGAGCCGGGGGTGACCCTGCTGGCCAGAGCCGTGGACCGTCTCGAGAAAGCTGGTTCCCCTAACCCACGTGCCTGTTGCTGAGGTGGCCGGGTTATTTTCTAAGTGCATTTGTGGCAGTGTAGAAATAATTACTATGGACTGGTTCATGTCACGGGTCTTCAGTTATCCCAGCTAAAAACACTCCTTGGCTTAGAGATCTTTTGGTAACTGGCCCTGCAGGGGCTCCAGTTAGTGAGCAGAGAAGGCCCTGCCTTTCCCCAAGCCCCTCCCTACCGCCAGTCTCACGCTCTCCCCTCTCCTGTCGACCAGGGTTTGAGTTCTTCGAAGCCAGCGCCAAGGACAATATCAACGTCAAGCAGACGTTCGAGCGGCTTGTCGACATCATCTGTGAGAAGATGTCCGAGTCCTTGGACACAGCTGATCCTGCAGTGACCGGCGCTAAACAAGGGCCGCAGCTGACTGACCAGCAAGCGCCTCCACACCAGGACTGTGCCTGTTAGAGACGTCAGGATGGCCACGATGCCCCCTCCAAGTAACCCACGCCCTAGATTAGTCACTTGTGCTCCCACTTTAACATCCCATTCCTGAGGGGTGGGGGAATGGCCCCAGCAACGAGCTGGGGTGTCCGTCTGCTCACCGCGCAGGGTTTGAAAGGGCTCTGGCCATCTTCTCACAGTCTGCAGGGTGCGTGGGGTGTTCCCCCTCCTCTCCCGCCCCCTCCACTGTTCTAACCTGGGAGGGAGGGAGGGAGGCACTTTTCTGGTTACTTTTGACTATTTAATGAGCGTGATCCCCTTATTTATAGATGTTTGTGGATCTGGACCGTGGGCTTACTGCAGAATGGTGCATTAAGAGGCTGGTTTTCAGCAGGGCCCATGTTGCTCATTAGCTTCCTTCCTTCCCATGTTGGATGCCTGCTGCTATCT
Source organism: Mesoclemmys tuberculata (assembly GCA_007922155.1). Lineage (NCBI taxonomy): Eukaryota > Metazoa > Chordata > Testudines > Chelidae > Mesoclemmys > Mesoclemmys tuberculata. The sequence continues at coordinate 13,161,049 of ML675700.1, forward strand.
GGTGGGAAGAGCCCTGCTCGTGTGACAGCAGCTTAAAGGGGTGGAGCATCTCCTAAGGCTACTAAGCAAAGAGCCCTGCAGTGTGGCAAGCGAGACCTACCCCCTTTGATGCAGTGCGAGGGAGGGGGTGTCGAGCTAGGCTTGAGGGGATTGCATCTGTCAGCACGGGCAGGGGGGTTGATTTTAACCTTGACAATTCACTCACTCAGTGTGTCTGTATTCAAATGAGGCATTAGTGCAGGTGGTTTCTGTTCTTCATGGAGATTTGTTCCAGCCCCGTCCTTACCCTCCCTTAGCTTGTTCTCCTTGCTAGCAGAGCTGAGCTGCTCGCGGTGGCTATTGACTTTCATTCCGCTGCTGCTCTACTCTGACCCAAGGATGGGGCTTTCCTGACTCTTGTTTATTGTATAAATAGATGCTAATTTATGCTCCTGCTGTCTTCCTCCTTGTACATAAAAACAAACTTCCTGTAAATAGAAGTAGCAAGTGCCCCGTGTGTGACATGCAGTGTTGTGATGGTGCAGATGTATTTATTTTAGCAGCGTGGTATTAACCTGCTTGTGAATATCACTTTTAAATCTATTATTTAAAAACAAAGCTGAGCAAAGGCACAGGCAGTGCTGTACCCAACTAGTCCCACTCTGCTGACAACCGTCCACTGGAACCTTTGCACTAGAGGAAAAACTTGGCTTGGTTGGATAGTTGCAAAGAACCATTCCATGCTGGTGTAGGGAGCTACCTGGGGCTAGTCACCTATAGGCCTCACTGCTCCTTGTCTGTTCATATAGTAATGTGCGCATTGTGAGACTGTGAATCAGTAGATATAATTATATCAATGACCAAACCTGGCACATTGCTTCCCTCTATTTATTTTTTTGGAGAACTGATTTTATTTTACAGATATCTACACACACATCCGACCTCTTATTTTTGTGACGTTTACTTATTTATGGGGAAAAAAATGCTGTACTGTAAAAATGTCAAAAGTGTCAAAGTAAAATTTCCTGACGATCACTGTATTCAAGGGATGTTGTGAAGAAATAAATGAATGCTGATCTCAAGTCATACAGGCTCACTTTCAACAGCCAGGAATGGGAAATGGGAGAGCCAGGTTGGTCCCCACTCACCCAAAGAGGCATGAGCTAGTCCTAGAGTAGAGGCGTCCAAGGAACTGCACCAGTTCACCTGTCCTGGAGCATCTTTTGTTCTTCTAGAGTGAACAGCAGCTGCTCTAATCACTCACGCCAGCCTGGGGCTGGAAGGAGTCCCCTCCTACTCCTTTGCTGTTTGCTCTAACCCTTGTTAGAAAGCTGGGTCCAGGGTCCCTTCCCAAGTGTACTGGTGTGTGAAGGGTGACTGGAGGAGTCTGTTTGCCTTGCTAAAGCTGTGCTTAGAGCAGAGTTTGCAGTCCCAAAGGCTGGCTGCAGGGAAGAACAAATATCTGGTTTCTTAATTAGCATTCACCAACCAGCAGGCTCCGGTTTGAAGTGAGCAGCCCCACCTGCCTACATGGTGAGGCTTAAATTCCCATTCTGGGACATGGTTGCTGTTACAAGAGACAAGCTACATCAGGAAGGTCCCCTTTAATTTATTTTTAAAGTGACATTTTGGCATGTGATGGTTTCTAGCAAAATACTGATCTCAAGACATTAAGAATAAATTAAGTTGGTTCCAGGAGACAGATTATTTTAAGGATCTTAGTGACACGCATGCCTGGCACCTTGGTTTCAGGTTCAAACAGTAACAGGCAGCACCTGCCCCAATTCATCAGTGGAAGAAGAAGAAACACATGATTCTACATTTTAAAAAGTCATTGGGTGTGCAGTCAGCAGGTTAAATGCTAACAGAGCGAGATCTCCATCTGTCTCGCCCACCCCCAGTGGGCCGTCGGTCACAGGATGACACGAGGGACATGTCTCCAAGAAGCAATCTGCTCACATGATCAAGCTCTCTTTTCATGTCTCCATAGGAGCCAGCTCCCTCCCCAAGAATGAACTGAGATGTTGCACTTGCTTGTACACTTGATTGGCGTCTCACAGAAAGGGCTGGGAGCGGAGCAGCAGGCCTAGCAAACACTCATCAGCCCACAGGTGGCCTTGCCTTAGTGTGGTGCTTAGTGCTGCACTGCAGCTCATCCACGGCACCAAGCGGCTGCAGGCAAGAGAAGAGGGTGACTAAACCCCGATTCGATTCATTACAGTGGTCGTAGCCGCAAAGCAGGGGGTGCACAGGGTAAATGGATGGGGCGCTGAGGCCGTGCTAGCCTGGCAGGGCGATACGTACCCGATGTTTGAGGTAAGAAAGGTACGTGTCCCAGCCCAAGGTCACCACGTTCACATAGATTACCCGATACTTAGGAGGGAGGAACAGGAAGTTAATCAGCTGAGCGGCAGGCCACACGCACCAGTCTGCCTGTGGATGAGAATGCAGTATTAAGGAAGGAGAGAACCAGGCGTGAGGAGGGGAGGTGCTAACAGGGATGTGGGAGCAGCCTTACCTTGTAAAATTCCCAAAACTTCTCTTTGAGCTCCTGCCAGCTTTCCTCCAGCTGCTGCCCTTCCAGCGCCCCCATCCCTGGACAAGACACAAGGTGCTATTGTGAGTGAGCAGAGCAGCCCACAGCCCCTAGGTGATTCTTTAATGGCAGATGTTTGTTTGTTCCTGCCTTCTAGTGGCTGTAGCAACACGCTGGAGGCAGTAATTCAACTAGCCAGAGTGTGGTCTTTAGTTACCCTGTCACAGTGGGCCAGGGATCTTGCTGGCTCAGATTTTCCCACTCATGAGGGGAGCTTAGTAAGGTAGGAAGAAAAGGCATTGGCCATGCTTTCATTCGGCAGAACTGTCACTTGTGCGTGCCGCAAGCTCTCTGTGTTTCTAAGGACAGAGCGTGTTCCCCTGGCAGCAGCACCCAGCTCCAGGTCAGTACAAACATCCCTTTTGCTAAAGGAAAAAAAGGCTGGCTGTAGGAGTAGCTGTCTGAGTTGTTGCAAATGCAGCTGCTTAATGCAGAGGGTGGACTAGAAGGGGAGGACATGCAGCTTCCCGCTGCCCAGCCCAGGGAGTGGGGGGGGGAACACATCAGGTGTAAGGACCAGGCCTGCCCTCCCACATCTATCACAAGCCCCAACCTAAGGGCTGTGCAACGCACTGCCATCAAACCTGGCACCCTGCCACACTCACCTCTTCCTCTGCCCAATGATTTGCCTCATGGCCTTTCCCCACAGCCCGACTCCCCTCCAGCAGCTGGCTGTAAACTTGCTGCTGACAGGAGCAAAGAGGACTGGCTGCCCTAACAAATCCCCTTCTGCCTCTCTCCTGTTTGCCCATCTCTACTGCCCTAGTCCACATGCACCAGGCCTGGGATGCCTAGCTTGGGAACACTGCAGCTGGCCCTGGGCAAGCCCTTCTGCTCACAGGGCCAAAGGCAGCCTGAGGCCTCCCTGGGTGCTGTTTCCAGCTTTCCTGCTGATACTGAAATACTATCTGACTGGCTCATTCTCACAGCCATTTCCATTGCCATAACCATGGACTAGGCTTTGACTGTCTCACTGCTCACCTACTGCAAACTGGCTGCAGCATGAAACACTGCAGCAAAACACCTCCATGCATAAACCCCATCTTTCCCTAGTTTCCTTGCACCGCCTGCATCAGATTTGAGCTCCTGTTCTGCCTCCTTCCTCCCAGGCTGCTGTCTCCTTCCTTTGCGCTGCTCAGTGCAAGCAGCTTGTCGCAATGCCCCTTTCAAGGCTTCCTCCCTCACCCGCCTGTGTTGATGTCAGACACCAGGGTAGCCAAGTAAACAGACTTCACTGGCCACAGGGACAGTGTTTCTTGATGTAATCATTGTGCAGCATCTTCAGCCTATGCTCCAGCCCAGCGCTAGATTTGTGTAATCTATTCTGGTTGTGCACTGCCCTCCTACAGAGCTGAGAAGGATGCATGTTTGAAGGGTCTGTTAACAGTTACATGAGAGAGGATATTAAAGCTTTTACCCAGAAAATACCAGATTCCCAAAACTGGAGATGCTACTATCTGATCAATGAAGACTTTCTTCAGGACAATTTTAATTCCTTTGAGTCCACTTCCAGGAAATGCTCCATCTAACCAGAGGTACCAGTAATGCATCAATGGGCCCATGCTGCATCCAATGGCAAACATCCGAGCTGCAACAAAATGCCACCTTATTAATAAATGCAAAGGCCCAGCACAATGTCATCATTCATTATTGACGCACCGCTGTAAGTGTATATCTTCCTTTACAGAACGCAACAGGAGGACACGTGCTCCGCCTCAGACACTGAGACACACACATGCACAGCCGCAGAGATGGTGGCAGATTTCTGTCTGGAATATTCTGAATGCTGCTGTGACTCGCTGCAAAAATGGCCCTAAAGGTAAAAGGGTTCAAACAGCTGCAGTTCCCCATCAATAGGTCACTGCTGGGATGCTTGTCGCTATCAGCTGACCAACAGACACAGATTCCATGGTTCACCCACTGGAGGAAGGCTGGTGTCAGGGTGACGGCACAGGACAGGAACTCAGGAGAGCTGAGTACGAGCCCGAGATCTACCACTGACTTCTGTGTGACATTGGGGCACTCACCTCATTCTCTCTGGGCCTCTAGGTTGTAAATGCTTCAGGGTAGACGTTCTCTCTTGCTATGTGGATGTATATTTACCCAGCAGCATGGGCCCCAACGCTACCACAATACACACAATAACCAAACGTACACCCCACGGGCTGGCTCCAGCCTCCCACTTCCACCCCGTGCTGATGGCCAAACAGCAGGCGAAATCACTGGCTGGGCAGACCCAGGAGTGAAGACGCCCTGTGTCCCATTCATGCTACTTAAATGGGTCAGCAGCAGGGGGTGGGTCCTGTCTTGAGGCAGGTGAGCTATGGGAGCTGGAGGGCAGCCCCGGGAGTGGAATGTGCCCTGTACCCCAGCGAGCGGTAACGCACACAAAGCAGACACACCTGTGCGGCCCAGCTCCCGCTTGCGCTCCGGGTCCTTC